>CM039733.1:51415626-51583126 GCA_022539455.1 Dendrobium nobile
TCTATAAAATATTCAGAATTTTTTTTTTAATTACCAATTCATCCCTCCTCTTGGTTG
Source organism: Dendrobium nobile (assembly GCA_022539455.1). Lineage (NCBI taxonomy): Eukaryota > Viridiplantae > Streptophyta > Magnoliopsida > Asparagales > Orchidaceae > Dendrobium > Dendrobium nobile. The sequence goes on from CM039733.1 coordinate 51,415,684, forward strand.
CATTGGGACTATTCTTTAGGTCAACAACCTATATAGACCTTAAGATTGATATGGATGGCTCAACAATCACGTATTTAGCAAATCCATGACTAGAATAAGCTAAATACTCCTTGTGCATCACAACCGATCCATCTTTAAGATTTCTTTCAACCAATTCTTTAAATTTTATATAATCCTCTAACTCATGATTGATCATATGATGATATGGGAAATATTTATGCTATCCTGATTTGCTCACATATTCTAGCTTTTTAGTTTATGAAGTTTGAATTATAACTTTTTTAGAAGATTCTTAAAGATATTCATAATAGCCTTTCTTTTAAAAGAATAATTCTTAATATTTAAAGATTCAAATCTCTCCATTTGCTCTTCAATGGTAAAATTGAAGTGAGACTTAAACTCTTAATTAGGAGGCATATTATGTTGTTGATACTATGATGAATGACCTAAATTTTGTGTCTAAATTTGCATTAATTGCTTACCCTTATCAACTGTAGATACTGACCTGGACTTCTTTTCCAACGCCTACTGAAGTATTAATTTTCTAATTTCTTTCAAAGATTTATCTTTTTAGAAAGTCATCCGAGTTATTTCCTCTTGAATATTAAAGGCTTTATTCAATAGCTTCTCAAAAAGTTTTAATTGTAAATCCTTTCAATAAGAAGGCAATTACACCATGAATATTCTTCAAAAGAATTTTTATAGCATCTTGTTCTTGGAGTTGAGGCTCACATTTCATGATAATGTTTCTCCACCTTAGGATATAGTCAACCAGGCTTTCACCAGGTATCTATTTATTTGCTACTAGATCTCCTACATTGGAATTATGATGTGCTGCAATAAACCTTTTGATGAACATCTATTCTAATTTTGCAAATGTATGCACTAACCCATTAGGTATCTCAACATACCATTCAAATGCAACACCTGATAAACTTATCACAAATTGTCTAAACAGTAAAGCATTAATGCCTCCTATATTACAACAGCCAGCCCTGAAATACACTAAATGTTGCTTTGGATTCCCTAGTTTGTTAAAAGTTTTGAATGATGTTGGAAAAGATCCTTTACGATAAGGAACCAAGTCAGATTCTTCTAGGTAGGATATACCTTTTAGAAAAAATGAAGTACCCTTAGTTTGTACTAATTTTTCATTGACTTATTGCTCTAGCATGTATTTTATATCTACTGCTTGTATTATATTTGAATTTAAAACATTTTTTTTTTGTTGCTTCTTTAGGTTTATTATAGTTTTGGACAGATTTAATGGGAACGGAGTCTATTTGAGCCTTAGCTGAAGGAACTTATTTTCTTTGGAGTGACGTTATAGCAGCCATCATCTCTTCCATTTTCTTCTCTGTCTATGCTATTTGTCCATATTTCAAACTCAGTTGATCTAAAAGATTGTTAGTCAGATTAGGAATGTATTGTTCTTCTTCTTCTTCTTCTTCTTCTTCGTCTTCTTCTTCTTTATTTTTAGCTTCTACTGGTTTATTTTCATTTTTCATTTGTTTTTTTAATTTGATGAGTGTGTATGCACCATGAATATACTTTCATCCCATTCTTTTTCTTGTAGATTTTCTTTATATTCTCTACAGCTTCTTATTCATCTATTTATCGGATACTCTCCTTTCTGGTGATCCATAATCTCTTCTATGGATTTCCCTGCTATACTGTGTGGATCTACAGGAGTGAATTCCCTATTAAATGAGGACTCTTTAATAGCTTAAACTTTCTTTATTATTTCTTCTGATGGATAATTCCTATGGTAGACTATTGTAGGTAATGTGGAAACCATTTTAGGACATCAAACCTGCTTGCCATTAGATACAATAGTGGGTTGACTTGTCAAATTCAATCTCCTTTTATGAAGATGAGGAGATAAATCTTGACCTTACATATGATGTTGATCAACTCTTGATGGATATTGACCAAAAGAGCAACAAGAAGGTTTGACTGGAATGTTTCTAGATGAAAGAAAAGGAAGAGAAATAGGATAATACCCTCGATGAGCTACTGCTCCATATCCCAAGGATTTAACCAGAGTAAATTGACCCAAATTATTTAAAAGTATTGTACAGTGATTGAATTATGAACAACTTCCAACTTCCTGTTGGAATTTCAGAGGAGATATTGGTCGACTAAGACCAATTCTTTTGACATTACCCTTCTCTTAATAGAAGTAAACACTTTTTTCTCTCTCCTTGAGTGTGCTTGCACAACAGTAGATATAACATCCTTCACACATCTCCAAAATTACATTTTTGACTGCTCATAGCCCATAAAATAGACGTGAATTAACTTATTCAATAGAGACTTGAACTTCCTTTTCCTGCTGATTGATAACATAAAATAGGTTTAAGATGGAAAAGAGAAAGGGGAGAATTTGATATCCTGATTGGATTTTTTTTCTCCAGCTGCAACAGACTAGCTATAGGGGATTTGTACAACACTATATACTCCTTGACTTTCATTCAACTAATTTTAGTTTTACTTCCTTATCTCCAACATTTATCAAGTTATTCTCTTATATTATCTTAACTTTCTCAGCCCATCACCTTAGGTGGCGATTCTTATTACACCTCTGTGAATTGGTCATCTATATAACAATAGAGGATGACATAATCTCAAAGTTGCTTGGATAGAAGAATTCATATTCCATGTTATCTTTTCCCTTCTGGCTAATAGTCTACATTGGGAAAGTCAGATGGGAGAATACAAAGGGTTTAGCAGCTACCGGGGTAACTACGACCCACCCTCAAGTACATCGTTAACATATTTAGCAGGTATAGAAACAACCTTAACCACATCATATTATGGTCTAGGGAAGGTGAATTAAATGTTGTTCATTAAACCAAACTGGATCATAGTCTCCTTACTAGATGAGCTATGAGTAACAATCATATTTATGTTGCCATAGAAAGAAGATTAACTTTCCAATCATTATTCCTGTAATTAACCAGAATCATGTATCAATCTTCAAAATTCACTGAGCTTAAATAAGATATAAGTCTAAAAAATATAATGAGAAACATTTACTGAATCCCCAAAATATGTTTAAGCTGAGATTGATCAAAATTTTTGACTTTTAACTAAACCCAACCTATGCAAACATAGACTAGAGAGATGCTTGGAATTGAAATTTAAAGAGATGATTGAAGTTTGATTTAAATTTAGCTTCAAAAGAACTGAACAAGGAATATTATCCACAGACTCTCAAGTAGGGATAATAAAGAAGGGATGAACTTGATTTGAATTTAGATTTAGGTAAAGAAATCATTGAAATGATTTTGAACAAAAGAGAATTAATTTTATAATTTATAATCTAAAGCTTGAGTCTATATTAAATCTAATAGCCCAAATATTTTTATTTAAATCAACATATATTTTAAAAAAATTAGCCTTCACTAAAAAGGAGAGAGAAGTTTATCTTCAATGGGGTCACCAAAAAACTTTGTGGAGAAATTTATCATCCAAAATGCAAATGTCACAAATGATTTGCTTTAAATTTAAATTTTTTATTTCTTTAATAAAATCTTCATATATTGACATTTTACCACTCCTAAAGATAGACAAATTTTTTTACTATAGATTTCAGAAGAGAAACGTTCCATTCATGATTGAACACTTTATAGGAAATATTTATTTAGCCCTGAAGGATAAAAAAAATTCATCTATAATTTTAATTATAAAATTATTCTAAAGTTTAAACTCCACAAAATTTTCCCCTATCTTAGAAAGTTACTAAGATAGGGTTTATTTTATTATGGTTTATAAACTCCCTATAGGGGCAGGCCCCTTATAGTTAATTACATATGCTAAGAGAATACTCTTGATTAAATTGAAGATTAAAGATTTTCAAAGACATGTATCTTAATAGATGTTTGGGCCTAAAAGATTTAATGTATAATCTTTAGATTATAAATTCTTTAGTTATCTTCTAATTTTAGATTAATGATTTTAATTATTAAAAGTATTGAATATGAACATGCAAAGAATGATGAGGTGTATACAAGATGGACGTATACTTGCTTGGAGTGAGTTGCCAACTAGTAATCCTAATGCACAATCAATCATCTTAGATAGAGTGAATGATAGGCTAAGTTCTATCCTATGAGATCAAAGGATAAATCAGACTCTAAACTTTACTACTCAAGATAAGTAATTTAAACATAAAATTCAAAATGATACTAGAAAGAAGGCTCACTAAGAACTATAATCACCTTTTTAATTTAACTAACTTAAATTTCTTACCACTAAAATTTTTTAGAAATTTTGGTAACATAGTGATCTTATACGTAAAGGAGAAGCATAACATCCTCCGAGCGTAATGAGGAGCCCTCTACCTTTCCCACATTGGGCATCCACGTTTGGAGTAATGTATGTTGTACAAATAAAAATGTGTGTATGTATTCATGTATTGGCAAAGGGGTTAGAGTATATGATAACTAGAACTATATCATCTTAGAACTAGTACACATGTTCCTATAAAGTTTGGAACATGTAGATCGAAAGAAACTTTAAAAAACTTATATGCACTAATACAAACTACCACCCATTTGAATGAAATATAAGAAGCTATATAATAAATGTAATATTGAATATAAAAAGTAATTTTTTTATTCATTGATTTATTAATTTATAATAGACTTAAACTCTATAAAAAAGAAAGATTGCCAAGCTCCACCATAATAAACTTGGGTTTTTAACCCTACCATATATATATATATATATATTCAAATATATTATCCTCTAAAGGAAAGTATATAATCTTTTAGAGCCCTATTTGTATAAATATATTTAAATCTTTTACAACTTAAGATGATATAAAACTTAATCTATATTCATTTTACTTTTACAATGACTTATACATGTATACATAGTTCCTATGAACATTCTAATTTCACTCTTTTTGGAATTTAAAGCCAATATAAGAGCATGTAAGGATCCAAGAAGTTGTACAGTAACCTAATACTTTTAGTACAATCCTTTAAGGGCCTAAGTGTACCAACAAATACTTAAAATATACGACATTAAGATTGCTAAAAATAAACAAATATACACAAGGTACTCTCCAAGTAAATCACACCACTGGCCTAGCCTAGGCTAGAGTTAGTTGTCCAAGAAAACCATCGAAGTGTTTGTAGAAAGGTTGTGTGGCTTCGATAGTTTCTAGGCTTTATTGGTTTAGAGTTGTCAATAAATTAAATGAATTATTTTTTCAAGGTCTTTAAAGGGTGGTTTGAGTTCAAGTTTTAATGATTTAGAGGTTTGAAATTTCTTTGAGAGATGTTTTGATTGTTGAATTTATTTACATTTAAGTTTAAAAGAATGTATCCTTCAATAAGTCTTAAGTGCTAGATGTTATTGGTCATTACATCTTAGAGTCAAAACTGTAATTCTACCAACCCTCTTGAACTGGGGTATTTTGGTAGCAAGCTTTCCATATTAATTTAATAGTTTTGTCCTTAAAACTTTCTCAATCAAATACACATTTGCCCTCCTAAAAAGAATTAAGAACAAGGGTATGAAAAATTGTAATGTTTACATGTTTTATTAATTATTTTTATTTGAATTTAATTGATTATTTACTAATTTATTTAAGTTTATATTTTAGTGTTTACATTCTATAAAATTGAATTATGACGTTGTCACAATGAGTACGAGGACCATGGCCTCCTTAGGACACATAACTCCATAACTCAAGGAAGTACAACCTAAAACCTTCATTGGCATGAATGTTAATAATTTATTTAATGTTTGTTTACTGATTTAATTTAATTAAATTGATGATTTACTAAAATTTTAATGCTTTATTGATTTTTAAAATTTAATGAATATTTTAATTTATTTAAATGTGGAATCAATTTCTTAACTTTTTTATTTACATTGGTTTCTAAACTTTTTATTTTTTTCCTAAATACTAGACAAAGAGTTGAATCTAATGCCTTTGAATTTATTGAATTGTTTTTATTGGTATTAGTTATCAATTTTACATGTTTAATGTATTTTTTGTATTAAGTTTGACTGAAATGAATCTTTTGATTTACAATGAATTTTAAAGATTAATACTTTTCATAAGTACTAGACCCATAAAGGAGTTCAATGCTATTGAGATTTCTCAATTTGATTTTTTATAATTAGTTATGAATTATTGAAGTTTGATGTTTCAATAAATTTATTTAATTATTTAATTAATGTATTTTCTTATTTTTGTACCAAGTCAACTCCAAACCTCTTAAAAGTTTCCCCAAATGTCAAAAATGACCTCTAGGGATGATTTTAAGTGTTTAAATGTTTTGGGTAATTCTTATGTATTTTAATTATTTAGTTTGATAAAATATTAAATTTCCTTGATTTTTAAATTATTATTTTTAATTAAATTTAAGCCATTTTTATTTTAAATCTATTAAGCTTTTAATTTTAAATAATTTGATATATTATATGTAATTTTCAAATTTAAAATGGATTTATTATAAAGTTTTAAAGATCCTAGGTCAATTGTGTATATGAATTTTTGGTTCAGTAAATGACAAACCAAATGTTCTTCAAATGCCGTAAAGTTTTAAACATAAGTACGTGTGTACCTTTACCTCAAACCCACTAAATTTGTGCTAGTTAAAGTCCCTTTTTTTTTTAGAAAAATGCAACAAAGTTCATTGAAATTTTATTAAAAGGGAAAAACTAAAAAGCTAACTAATAACATCAGATTCCTCCTTTAACAAAGAAATAAAATAAGGAGGAACCTTATTCAAAACTAAATCATCGCAAATAAAAGAACTAAAAGGATATAGTTAGCACAAAGATCTGCTAACATATTACAATTCTTTTCTATACAATTGAAAAATATGTTATTGAACTCTTTGAAGGAGAATAACTTTCCCAACTCCTGATGTTTGTTAGAAAAACCTTCTTGAAGAAACTTGATGACATTTGTATTATCACTTTCAATGATGATTCCCTTGTAGTTTAACATCTAATCTTTAACTACTTCTTTAAGTGATTGAACAGCCAAGAGTTCCAACCAAGATACCTCCCAATGGACACAAGTATGTCCAAAAGCCAATAGAAATCTACCTTTAAAGTCCCAAAATACCCCACCGATTCCAGCTTTATAGGATTAAAGTAATAATGCATCAACATGAAATTTGATCCAATCAGGTGGAGGGGGATGCCAATGATTATCCAACAGCTTATGAAGCTGATTAGCAACCCATTCACAAGAGTTATGAGAAAACTTAGATGCTAAAATTGAAGCAAAACTAAAAGCTTCCGAAGAAATGAATCAAGAACTATCATATTTCCCTTCATGAACTAACTTATTTCATGCCTTCCACAAAAAATAAATCACATCACAATACAAATTTACCAACCAATAGTTTTGAAAAGGCATCCAAGTGAAGCATTCTTCCAACAAAAGGAACGTTGGAATACCAAATCCCCATTTGTTTAGATACTAAAATATATCTAATAGTTTTTTACATTTAACAACCACATGCTCAATATCTTCTAGCATATTACAGTTTTTAGGACATCCATTATGCCTTTGCAATAATCTATAACATAAAAATTCATTCATTGGAATGGCTTTGTTGAACAACCTCCACCAAAAACCTTCAACCCGAGGACTATGCTTTGCTTTATTTATCTAATTCCAATATTGAACTTATAGGGAATTCTGAAATGAAGCTTCATATACTACAGCCAAAATTAATTTTCTAGAGTTTTTAGAGATTAATTCCATGCCATCCTTTAATAGATCAGAAGAAATAGGAATTCGATTAATCAAATTCAGAAGATGATATCCGAAAACCTTTCTAAGTTCATCTGTATTCCAGCATCCTCTTGATAAGAATCTGTCAACCATAATGTCTTCTGAACCTTGAGGAAGCACATATATAGGCCATTTGTTAAGACTTTTAACCAAGATCCATAAATCTTTGAAAGCATTTATTGATTCACCATTAATAATGCTCCATCTTACAGTAGGCTTTAGAAATACTCCCCCATCATGAATGATTTTCCAAGCTATTGATCCTGTCTTCTTTGAAAAATTATCCCAATATAAGTAACCATATCTAGGAAACAAAGCCTTATGCAACAATGATTCTTCCTATTGAATATATCTCCAAGGAAGTTTAGCTCGAAAGAGGGCCAACTTTATCCTGACAAGAATGAAGAGCTCTCCTACACCATTTCAATGGAAAGCACATAACATTCCAATTTACATAATGGAGACCACAGTTTCAATTCATCTTATTCTAAATAGAATTTCTAAAAATTTTGTCAATCTCATCAACGACACCTTTTGGAATCAAGGAATGAGTGCAATGAAAAACAGTATAAGAAAGAAAGACAATTTTTACCAAATTGATTTTCCCCACCAGGGAAATAAATTTTCCTCCCCAAATATTGATCATTTTCAAAGACTTATCAGAAATCAATTGAAAATCCTCTCCAACTAACCTTCTTGAAGTTATCTTGATTCCAAGATAATTAAATTCTTTGACTCCTTTAATACCCATAATGCTAGATATTTCCTTTTTCTTCCTTCTTCTTATCATATTCCCAAATAGAATGCACAATTTATCAACATTTACTTTTTTGACCAGTCCAACCATAGAAATCTTCAACTATACCTTTGATCTTCTTTACAACATTCAAATTGGCTTCTAAGAAAATTATCATGTCCTCTGCATATAGCAAATGAGAGATTCTTGGGGAACTAACCGCACACCATAATTATCATCTCTTTGTTTAAACACATTGGATAAATGCTGAGCACAATGAATAAACATAAAAGGTGATAAGGAACTATTAATTCTTATTGAATCTTGATTAGGCTGTTAAATCAAAGCTAATGTCCCAAGGCTAACGAAGAGGGGGGGAGGTGAATTAGTATTTTTAAAAATTCTCTTGGATTTTAAAAGTGAAACTGGTTGTTTCACAAAACAAGTTAATTAAAGTTTTTAAAATGAAACTTTTCAACCAAGGAAAAATAACTTGCAATAAATAAAATGTAGAATTTAAATAACACAAAGATTTATAGTGGTTCGGTCAAGCATGACCTACATCCACTCCCTGAAGACTCCCTCTTTAGGTATTGCACTATTACCAAAAGTGTCTCTCCTTTTGCCCCCAAAGCAAGATGGAGAAGCCTTTAAAAAAACTCTCTTCCATAATTCCCCGATGCGGTAGAGAACTGTCATCCTTTCACACCGTCCAAGTGTAGGCAGAGAACATTCATCCTTTCACACCCTCCAAGTATAGGCCTAGTACCGTCGACTTTTCACACTCTCCAAGTGTAGGAAAAGAATCTTTGTCCTTTCACACCCTCCAAGTGTGGGCAGAGAACCATCATCCTTTCACACCCTCTAAGTGTCGACAGAGAACAGGCATCCTTTTTCACCCTCCTAGTGAAGGAAGAGAACCCGCATCCTTTCATAACCTCTAAGTGTCGGCAGAGAACTGTCATTCTTTTACACCCTCCAAGTGTCAGCAGAGAATCGTCATCCTTTCATACTTCCCAAGTGTCGGTAGAAAACCAAATCTTACCTAAAGATCTTCTTACTAGCAATCTAAAAAGATAAGATGAAGAGTGATAACCACAATCAGAAGGAGATCCTTACCTTTGAGTAACCTTGTTAACCCTTCACACTCCACTTGTAAGAAATCTCTCAAACACTCTCTCACATTCTCTCCTTCAATTTCCCTTGAAAAATCATGTAGACGAGACTCTCTCACGTCAGTTTTAGTGGATCTTTTATACAAAAGACACAAAAAACCATCCTGAAAGCTGAACTTTTTCCATTTAGAGCATACAAGATTATTTAACACTATCATTTCCAAGTCCCAAGTCTTGGATGAGAAAAGTGGAGGGTTGTGTTAGGTAGTCGACAGCCAGCGTAGAACTTGTTGAATAATAATGACATGAATCCTTTAAAAATTTTGTTAATATTAGGGCGTCCCCTGGAAGTTACGCGTTGTATGGCCTGAATATAGTGATAAGTGTGCAAGGGACGCTGAATCAGCGCCCGGGTGAAATGTTAAATAGGCAAGGGTTCCCACATCAAGGATGGATGTGGGCAAAGAAGCTAGTCTATGAAACTAAAATTAGGATAAGTACTTGGAATATAGGTTCCCTTACTGGAAAATTAATGAAATTAATATATATTATAATTCATAGGAAGATAAATATTTTGTGCATTTAGGACACTAAATGGGTTGGAGAGAAGGCTAAGGATATTGATAGTTTAGGATTTAAACTTTGGTATTCGGGTAGGAGTCATACTAGAAATGGTGTAGGTGTTATTATAAATAAGAGTTGAAAGGATAATGTTATAAAACTTAATAGGATTGGAGATAGAATTATAGCTTTAAAGATTGTTATTGATGATAAGATTGTTAATATTATAAGTTCTTATGCTTCTCAAGCAGGTTTGGATATGAGTTCTAAATTAAATTTTTAGAATGACTCAAAAGAATTATTATAAAAGATACTTCTAGAAGAAAGAGTTTTTATTGGAGGAGATTTAAATGGACATGTTGGTAGAGAGGTAGATGATTTTAAATGCATTCATGGTAGCTATGGTTTTGGAATAACAAATGAAGGTGGCAAGACCATTTTAGATTTTTTTTAGCTTATGATTTTTCAATTGCTAATACCTTATTTAAGAAAAGGAATGAGCATCTCATCACTTATAAAAATGGATATAGTACAACCCAGTTTCTTATAAGAAAATTAGATCGGTTAGATTGCAAAGATTGTAAAGTTATTCCGAGTGAAAATTTATAAACCCAACATCGATTATTAGTTTTGGACTTTAAGATAAAGGGGCAGATAATAAAAAATAAAGTAAAATGATATTCTAGGATTAGATGGGGGCATTTAAAGAATATTAACAAAAATATTTTTGAGAGTAAGATTTTTTATCTTAAGATTTTGTCTATGCATGAGAATGCTAATATTATGTGGGATAAAGTGGCTAGTGATGTTAAGAATATTGCAAAAGATGTGCTTGGAGTAACAAAAGCAAAATCTCCTAATAGTAAAAATAGTTGGTGGTGGAATCCAAATGTGTAAGAAAAGATTAAGAATAAGAAGATTTGTTATAAAAATTAGTTTAATTTTAAAAATTCTGATAATTGGGAAAGATATAAAGAGACTCATAAAGAATCTAAGAAAGCAATATGCGGTGCAAAGACCTTAGCTTATAGTGATTTATATAATAGATTAGATACTAATGAGGGAAAATGATATATGTATAAGTTTGCCAAACAAAGAAATAGGAGTAGTAAGGATTTAGTTCAAGTGAAGTGTATTAAGGATGAAGTCAAAAAAATACTTTTCTTAAAAGATGATATTTAACAAAGGTGGATGAGATATTTTGCTAAACATTTTAATGAAAATTGTGATAATAAAATTGACTATAGTGACCTTAGCACCTTAAATGAAAATAAAGATTTCTGTTTTTATCGGCGTATTAGTAAAATTGAAGTTAGAGTGGCTTTAAAAAAAATAGGGTGGAAAAGCTGTTGGACCTGATGATATTCCAATATAGGTGTGAAAATGCTTAGGAGATGAAGGTATTTCTTGGCTTAATAAACTTTTTAATACTATTTTGATGACTAAAAAGATGCCAGATGAGTGGAGAATGAATGTGTTGATTCTTATTTTTAAGAATAAAGGTGATACACAAGATTGTGTGAATTATAGAGGAATTAAGTTAATGTGTCATACTTTAACACTATGGGAGTGAGTTATGGAGCATAGGTTGTAGTGTGATACTAATGTTTCTCAAAATCAATTTGGATTCATGCCGGGTAGGTTGACTTTGGAAGCCATACATTTATTAAGTGGTCTGATGGAGAAATATAAAGAAAATAAAGAGAATATAAATATGTATTTATTGATTTAGAAAAATCATATGATAAAGTTCCAAGAGAAGTGCTATGGAGAGTTATTGAAAAAAAAGGAGTTAATAATGCTTATATTCAAATCATTAAAGATATGTACGCAAGAATGATTACTTATGTTCAAACACAAGGTGGTTTAATCAAGTATTTCCCTATTTCAGTTGGGTTACATCAAGGATCAGCCTTAAGCCCATATCATTTTACTTTAGTCATGGATGTTCTCACTAGACATTTGCAAAAGGATGTACCTTGGTGTATGCTTTTTGCTGATGATATTCTTCTTGTTGATAAGACTAGAGCGGGAGTTGAATGTAAACTTGAATTATGGAGGTCAACATTAGAGACTAAAGGTTTTCGCTTGAGTTGATCTAAAATGGAATATATGGAGTGTAATTTTAGTAGTAATAGACCTAGTGAGGGGATTATGACTTTGGGCAATCAAGTCATTAATAAGAGTACACATTTTAGATATCTTGGATCTATTGTTCAGAGTGATGGTGAAATAGATGGTGATATTATCAATAGAATTCAAGTTGGATGGTTGAAGTGGAGGAATGCATCAGGCTTGTTATGTGAAAGAAAAGTACCCCTCAAACTTAAGGGAAAATTCTATAAGATGGTAGTGAGGTCTACAATGCTTTATGGTGCTGAATGTTGGCCATTAAGAGAGAAGAATAATATTAAGTTAAGTGTGGCAGAGAAGAGGATGCTCAGGTGGATGAGTGGCTTTACCCTTAGAGATAGGATACGAAATGAGCATATACATGAAAAGGTTAGAGTAGCTTCAGTAGAAGATAAGATTAGAGAGAGTTTCATTAGATGGTTTGGTCATATAAAACGGCAGCCTTACAATGACCTAGTTAGGAGAGTAGACGTATTAAATTTGACTTATGTTAAGAAAGGTAGAGGCAGACCTAAAAAGACCTAGTTATAAATTATTAGGAATGACCTTTCTTTATTAGAGTTAAATGAGAATTTGACCTTTAATATGACACAATGGATAAAAAGGATTCATGTAGCCGACCCCACGTAGTGGGATAAAGGCTTGATGTTGTTGTTGTTGTTATTGTAGAGCATACAAGATCGTATTGTATGATAGTATGTTCATATGTATGAACAGTTTAAATAATGTCGCATACAAACCTATTATTAATCAGTACAAAATCATTTCGTACACGATCATCGTTCGATATGAACCAAGTTCGTATGGACAAACAGTTAAAAAATTTCAATTTTCGTCTATATGAAACATCAAGATGAAATGAGTAAGAACAGACCTGAGACATTCATCCTGGTACGAAAAGGGAATCGTCCCGTACGATCCAGACTTAGAAAAACATTTTTCATGTGAGAACAAATTAGAGGCATTCATCCCTGTATAAAAATGAGGATCATCCCGTATGATCTTCATCCGAGAACAAAAAGAGGCATTCATCCCTATATGAAAATTAAAATTGTACCGTATGATCTTCATCCGAGAATAAAATAGAGGCGTTCATCTCTGTATGAAAATTGAGATCATTTTGTATGATTAGGACTTAGAAAAAATGTTTCGTGCATGAACGAAATCGAGATGTTCATCCCTCTACGAAGGTTTGATCATCCCGTACGATCAATTCTTGAGAACGAACCCAAGATGTTCATGCTTGTATGAAATTAGAATTGTCTCGTATGAATCATACTTAGAAAAAATAATTTTATTTCTATTCGTTCCATTGCTCGTTAGGGAAAAATAACTGATCAGATCGTCCCATACAAAATGATATCATATAGTTCGATCAGTTTAAAAACATAGGAATTTTAAACACTACCCCAATGTGTGTGTGCTCAGTTACTTAATTATAATTATACTCTCTCAGACTCAATAAAATGAAAAATATAGACTTCAATTACAATAAACTCTAAATTGATCTTGATTTGAAGTCTTCAACAATCCAAAGTATGATTTTCCTGAAATGTTAGTACAAAAAAAAAGCAAAAAAGATATTCCAAAATATGTTAGGAGAAATAATAATCAAAATAATAATATTTAGAATCATAAAAAACATACAAGTTGTAAGAATATCAAAGAAACAAAACAAAGAAGTGGGGGAAAAAGGAGAGATACTTTTGGTAATAGTGCAATAACTGAAGAGGGAGTCTTCAGGGAGTGGATGTAGGTCATGCTTAACCAAACCACTATAAATCTTTATATTATTTAAATTCTGTATTTTATTTATTGCAAGTTATTTTTTTATGGTTTAAAAGTTTTATTTTAAAAACTTTAATTAAATTGCTTTGTGAATAACCCGGATTCACTTTTAAAATCCAAGATAATTTTTAAAAGTACCAATTCACCCCCCTCTTGGTTAGCATTGGGACATTAGCTTAGGTTTAACAACCTAATCAATATTCAATAAGAATCAACAGGGACAACCTTGAGGAAATCCTCTTATAGCCTCGATCCATCTTAAAGAGTTTTCATTAATTACCAAGGAGAATTTTGGATCTTTAACACACTCCAAAATCAGTTTAGAAAGAGAAGAAGGAAAACCGAAGTACATTAATACTTTCTTCAAAGTTGGCCATTCAGTAGAGTCACAGGCTTGCTCCAAATCTAATTTAAAGGAAACAAAACTTTTTTAAGACTTTGAAAATCTTAATTTGTGGAAGATTTCATGAGCCACCAAATGATGATCCGACATGGATATACCTTTCAAAAAAGCCACTTGCTCTTCAAAGATAAGTTTGGAAATGATGGAAGTTAATCTATACAAAATAACTTTTGCAGCAACCTTATATACCACATTACACAAACTGATTGGTCTATAGTTGGAAGGAAATGTTGGATTAGATACCTTAGGAATCAGAACAACTAATTGTTTCTTTCCACTTGGAATTCATCATGCCTGAATGAAAAAATATGATTTGGAGCATTCCAAAGATCTTCTTTGATGACGGCCCAATATCCTTTAAGAAGGGAGTAAGTAACTCCATCATTCCCTAAAGAAATATTGTTGCCAATTTGTTTGATTACTATTTCCACTTCATCAATAGAGAATTTTTTATTTAATAATATGATATCATCTTCTTCTAGATGGTTCCACAGTTCAGGCCAGCCTTTAAATTTGCACTTTCTAATTCTCCACTTATTCTCAAAAAAATTGAATTAAGATGTCTTTAATTTGATGTTGATCTTCTACCTCTAATCTATTAGCATCTTTGATTTTAAAAATAAAATTGGAATTCCTACTAGCATTAGCAAAGGCTTGGAAGAATTTAGAGTTGCAATCTCCCTCAGTTGCCCATTTAACTTTAGCATGCTATCTCCACCAAGTGTTTAGCCAAGCTAAGTTGGAATTAAATTCTCCCACCTTGACTATGAGTAACCAACTATCATCACTTGAGAGACCTCCCTCATTGTCTTCTTTTTCCTGTAGCTCCAATATCTCCTTAAGTAAGCAATCTTTTATCTGGACAAGAGACTTGTGTTTATCTTTGCTCCAATAGTACAATGCCTTCAATAATCTTTTCATTTTGTAATTTAGGATTTGGGCATAGTCGCCCATAATTTTCTTAATCCAAATGTTCCTTACCATAACAAATGCTGCCGGATTAGTGACACAAACATCTTCAAATCTAATATTCATTTTAAAATCTGAATTGAATTCCAAAAGGTTTAAAATAATTGGAAAATGATCCGATGCAATTCTAGCCAAGTGTCTAATCACCAACCGATGGGGAGAGCTTAAAGTCGTTGAGTTAAGAAACATATATCCAATCTTTCAAGAATTATTTTTTCTCCTATTTTATTATTACACTAGGTGAATTTTGGTCCAATACAACACACTTCATGTAAGTCATTGCTAGCCAAAAAAAATCCATTTCCTTGGGTCCTCGAGAAAAATAACAAACCTTTTTCCACCCCTTTTGTCTTCCTTACTAAGAAGGAAATTAAAATCTCCCCGAATCACCATAGGCACTTCCCTTGAAGAATAAAGTTGTAACTTTTCCCAAAGACTTCTCCTTTAATACACATCCTTGCTTCCATAAATAGAAGTAATTTTCCATCTCCCTTTATTTAGAACATCTAGCTCTCCAATGATGAATGGATGAGAAGATTCCAAAACTATAAAGGATGCCATACTAGATCTCCATACCATTATAATTCCACCAGACTGTCCTTTTGAAGGAACTTTGGAAATAATCCCAATCCACATCAATTAACAAGTCTACCTTTCTTCTATCAATTGTGGAAACCTTAGTCTCTAGCAATCCCAAAAAAAATACTCCATTATCTTTCACAAACTCCTTAAGGTATAGAGAAGCTCTCCTTTTTCTAGCACCTCTATAAATCCAAAAATCAATGGTTGACATCATTGTAAAAGAGGAGAAGAATCCCCCACTTTTTCTTTAAGATCTCCCTCCAATCTTCTACTCCTTGTAGACATTTTGATTGTTCCTAAACCTTTGATTTGTTTAGATCCTTTATTTTTTTATCCAGTTTCTTTAAAACCCTCAACCTCACTCACAATGCCTAATTCAACTTCCATTATACTATTCTCCAATATGTAATTGACAGAATCTTCTTTAGGAGATGCAACTTTATCAGATACAATAACCTCTCCTTCCTCAACTTCATCCTCTAATAATTTAAATTTATTATCATCAATGGAAATATTAGTAGAGTGAATAGCCATACCCATATCATTTTTTTCATCCAACAGTTGCATAGAGGGAGCTTGAATATCCTCAGGAGCTTTCAATCCTTCCTCCACAGTAATATGATCAGCATTTTCTCCCAGATCTTCCTCTCTACGCTCTTTGGTAACAATTTTACCAACCTTCTGGTAAATAGCAGATTTGTTCACAGGAATAGTAAATTTTTCAGCTTCATTATTCCAATGACATTGCATATTTTTTGTGGATCCTTGATTTTTTTTATTTGTTCCTTCTAAAGATCACATGTATCCAAGGCACATATTCTACACTGTTTGGATCAATCACTTTAGTTGAATCATCTTCCTGAGTTGGATTACCATTTGAGACAGTAGTCTCATTGGATTTGGACATTTGATCAACCTTCAAAATCCTTTTCGAGCAATGATTCTTCAGATGACCTATTTTTCCACAGTTGAAACAGAATTTGGATTCTTCTCATATTCAATTATTTGGAAAAATTTTCCAGAGCATCCTTCAACCCAAAGTCCCAAAGGAAGCTTGTTATCCAAATTGCTACAAACGTAAATTCTAGCGAATTTCCTTCTACTCCACTGGAACATGTTTCCATCGATCTTATATGATTTCCCAACCATGGAAGAAATCCTGCAAATGTTAATTTCATCACAACATTGAAGTGATAAATTTTTCATTATAATCCAAACTGGAGCAGAAAGACCCTTCAAGAATAAATGAGAAAATGTTGGAGACCATCTATTCAACCCAATTATATTTCCCTTCACATACCACGGACCATTGGAGAAGACTGATTCCAATGCTTCTTGTTCATCAAATGTACAAATAACCCAACCCAAACCAAGCATTGTTAGATGAAATTTTTCAAAATGAGATAATTGTCCTCTTAACTCCATGCTAATCATATGAAATGGAGTATTTTCCCCAAATACTATAATAACCAAAGTTTTCTAAAGCTTATTTGAGTTTTCCATTTCATTTGTTAAATGATGCTTCACCACGGAATCTTCCCCAGCAAAATCCTTTCTAAAATCCAGGTTCAAAACAGTGATATTATATTTTTTGATCCAAACATTTTGCAACACATAACTAGAAAGCATTTTAGGAATAACAGGCTAGTTATTATCCATATTACATCCAGCCATATCACCTTCATCACATGAGCAAACTTTATTAAGATCATCGATGTGAACTTCTCCCTAATTTATAGTTTCCTCAGCATTCCTAACTTCCTTAATAATCATTTACGAATCAGCATGAACCACTGAACTAGGAAACACATAATCATTAAGTTCTTTTTGAATATCTCCAAGACCATTTGATCCCAAAATAATTTTTATTGGAATCATCTTTGAATTAGACGAAGACGCATCAGCATCGGTAGATCTAAAAATTCTTTTGGAATCTGGAGGGGATCCAGATTTTTGTAAAACCATAACTTTCTCAGCAATTACAATCTTTCCTTTACTTATAGCTTTGATAGGTTTTTCCTATTTAAGCAATCCGCCTTCATTAATTACTAGAGGCTTACCCGACATGAACCTAACATTCCCGTCCAGTAGGTTTCCTACAAAATCATCGCCAAAAGATAGAGGAGAAGAAGCCAAATTTGACCACGATGAAAATAGATGAGTCAATTTTACACACCGACCTTCATAAGGATCGCCAGCTGTTGCTAGAGGCCGACGACCCTCCAATGCAATCAGAAGCGTGATTCGTATTTTTGAAAAAAAAAAGTTTTCTCTCTAGAAAATCTTAGACAAATCACCAAATCTAAATGTAAATTATAAGTTTGGTGATTTATTTTAGATGCTACACTTATTAGAACTAGGTGAAATCAGTGGCTAACTAACCATTGCACATATTTAAGCATACCATCAAAATAATACTAGAAAATTTTCATTGTATAAAGAGTTATGAATTAATAAATTTATAGGTTCAAAATGTACCTATGACTTCAAAAATTCAAATCATTTAAATTTAGAGCTCATCAAACCCTAAAAAAATTACAAGGCATGTATAATGTGCTCAAAAATCAACTTCTTAAATTTGAGCTCAAATGGATCAATGCAACTTGAGAAAATCAAGAAAATAGGAAAACTTGTTTCTATGATTTTCCTAAAAATATGTTCATCAAAATTTCTTTGAAATATTTTTTAAAAATAGTAGTGCTCATGACCTTTCCTATGGCCCAATATTACTCAATTTGGAGTTGATTTGGATTTTCTAAGAGTTCTCAAAGTTTATATGCTTTTACGTGATATTTAAATCAATTTAATGAAAGATAATGATTTGAAAATGCATTTTCAATCATTACCAATCAATAAAATGTATGTAAAAGGACTTCAATTTAGTTAACTACTTCAATAAATGATGAGGGACATAAGCTCAGCCAAGAGATCGAATAAATGGCCATTATTCAAGCACGTCGACGCAATCAAAAAGGTCTGTGTCACACCTTCAAAACCCATCATAAATAATGTTCTATCCAATGTGATCTATGCTATTTGGTCATAATACATGTGTTATCAGATGGTCTAGATTACACAAAAAATCTTAGTTCTAAATAATCTAAGTATTTAAATGCTTATACCTTTTGATCCAATTATCCAAATTTGATGAAATTTTAAACATAGGATCATAGAAATCTAATATTTCAATGCATGGAGTTTGACGACTCCATAAATTAAGATCTTAGATAAAGTAACTATGGAATTTAAAACATTAAATCAAGATATCTAACCAACATGTGGATGGAGTTTGATGATCATAGGCATATTGAAAAGCTTGGAGGAGGATCCTCTTAAAGTTTCTAAGAAAAACCTCTTTAGCTAATCCTATTTAGATCAAAAGTTGAATGGTAATTATTATTTTCTCTCCATTTATTTTTCTTTTGATGGTTTGGGTGTTTCTCAAAATATGGAAGGTCAAACCAGGGGTTTATTCAATGCATTGGTTGGGTCTAAGTTTGACTCGGTTGGTTTAGGGTCCAAAAATATGGGTTTTAGAGAGCTTGGTTCAGCTGATACTTTTAAACCAGGTAAAACCAGGGGATAAAAATCTTGAGATGTGTGCATGAGTTTATACACACCTACTACAACAATTTTCAAAAAAATTTTAATTAACGAAGATATTTAGATCAAGAAAACTCCATTTTTAACACTTTGTTCGACCTTATTAGACAAATAGTATGGGCCCAATAATATATTTTTTTTTAAAGAAACTTATGTTAACCTCTTGAGGAGTCCCCATGAGTTTGGGTCAACAATGAGATCAAAATAATGAGATATAAATTATTCTGTGTATGGCATGTTTTGGTCACCATGGTTGACTTGGTCAACAAGGTTTGACCTAGGGTCTAGGGTCAATCCAATTCATTCCAAATGAAGTTTTTGACATGTTGGAGTTGGTCCCAAGGTTTTGTGGGTTCATTTAGTTCAAAATACATGTTTAAGGGCTAATGGTCTCTTTGGTCAACCTAGGTTTACTAGGTTAACTAGGGTTGACTAAGGGTTGGAACTTGATTTAGTGCATTCTAAACAATGTTTAGAGTTTGTTGGAGTTGTTCCCAAGGTTTGGTTGGGTCTTAATGCATGTAATGTAGTTTAATGGGCAAAAGGGCAACTTGGTCAACCTAGGTTGAAATGGTCAACAAGGGTTGACTAAGGCTTGGGGTTTGGTTAATGTATTCCAAATCATATTCTGGATATTTTTGGAGAAGGTTGCATGGCTTGGTTTGATTGTACCATGTTGAGATTTAAGGAAATTTCAGTTATCAAAGTTTAGGATTTTTTGGTTTTGTTGTTAACCATGGTCAACCAAGGTTTAATGCATCATGCTAGTGATGATAATCATGATTAATGATTTTGGTGGTGCCTCCAAGGTCAAAATAACAAGATATCATATTCAGTGGCATATAGTACAAATATTTGATGGTTTTGTAACCTATAAAAATGCTTTGAGTTTTAGAGGTTAAGGATCCTGAAATGTCATCAAAATGATGTGGACCCTAGGGACATGTCCAAACAATATTCAAGTGATAGATCAAGAATCCAAGGTCTTTATGTCAGGTTTCAAGGCATTCAAGTTTTCTCTAAAAATAGTTTATGGACCAAGGGGTTTTTGGTTTGGCGTTTACACTGGATTTTGGAGTATTGAATTGATCACTAGGCTTAGTCATTGGATTGGATTTAGATTTGATTTAGAAAATGGCTTTGAAGGATTTATGTTTGAAATTCTCAATTTATATACAATCATGAACAGTCATTAATGATTGAATATGTGATAAGCTAACTATCACTAGAGACTATCAATTGATTGATTTAGGGCTTGATTTTGATTTAGGTTTTAAAGTGATCAATATTGGTTAATGTTTGAGGGAATTTAAGGATTTATAATGATTATACCTTAGATAATTAAGGGTGATTGTCAAGTTTTAGATGGCATGATCAAGTGATAGTGAAGGGTGATTGTCAAATGATGGTTTCAAGGTTCAATGATGAAATCATCATGCCAAAACACAATAATGAGTTTGATTTAAGTTTTTTTTTTTTTAATAATTTAGTTTTAAAGTTTGTTGTTTGATAAGGGGAGATTTGGGCTCATTAAAAAACGGGGTCAATGTTATACAAAGTTGGTTTGCCTCCTAGCTGCATTAAGTTTTTAATCTCCAGCCAGACTCTTCCAATAATTTTCCTTAGGACAAGCTAAATAGGGTATAACCATTGAACATTGACTTTAAAATTTTGAGAAGTCTTTTTATTATGAAGTTCAATAGCTACACTAGGAAACACCCTAGAAACAGTGAATGGTCTTGACAAACTAGACTTATGTTTTATTGGTTTGGATAAATAAAGGTGAACTAACATGCTACATTATTCACGTTAATGTTTCTTTGGTTAAATCAACATAACTAAACATTATACCATCCTGAGAGATAGACTAATGTTTCACTGTCAAATTGAAAGGGAAAAAATTTTACTTTCAGAATCAAATACAACATAGGGAACGTCAAATTCATCTCAAGGATAAAAGAAATATTTATCTATCATTTTGGTTATGAAACTAAGCTAAGGTATGACGCTATAGTTTTGGTCTAATGAATTCTTCCCCTTAGAGAACCCACATAGGATTTATGTATTTAAAGGGTTTTAGACTCCCTATAGAAGCAAGTAACTAAAATTAATTACATCTCAAAAGAGAAAACTCTTAATTAAAGTGAAGACTAAACTTTTTAAATTAATAATTATTTAAATAAATTTTTGGATTTAAAAGAATTAGAGAAAAGATTTAGATGATAAAATTAGAGATTTCTCAAACTTTAAATTAGATGATTGAATAATCCTTCTAGTATAGGAGAAACTAAAGAGTATATAAAATATGAACTTATGCCTACATAGAATGAACTACCATCTAACATCCAAGCATCTACCAATGCTTTATGAATACAAGATTAGTTAGCTAGCTTTATACCCTAATAAATAAGGATATTTAATTTAGAAACTTTTATCAGGACACTTTAATATGAAAATATATCTAAGTAATGCAATGTAATGATGTATTAAAGAAATATGTAAATAAAACTTAATTGATTTATATAGTAAGTAAAGTATAACCCAGGGTCTACTTCAAAATAAAGGTGGATAGGCTCCACCACAACAAGTCTAGTTTTCTATTACTACTTAATGAAGACTTAAATATGATTGCATACATTAGTCTTTAAATCTATTGGCTCTCGAATCTTATACAAGATTCAAAAAGATATTGATCTTCATAGGAAAAAAAATTATTTCCTTTTTGAACCACTAAATGAATGAATGCAATAATATTTAAATCTTTTACAACTGAGTACAACTTATAACTCAATCTATCTCAGTACAAGAAAATCTCTTATTTACGGTGGATTTTCCAGCAGAATATTAAGCAGTTTCTGATGAATTTTGAAATTTTCTTACGGATTTCTAGCGAAATTTTGTTCGCTAGTAAATCGAGAATCGAAAAATTTTTCTAATGCAAGAAATCTGTTGGAATTTTTTTTTCAGGTGGAATAATTCCGCCTGAAAAATTTTCCGACGGAAAAAACTCCGTCGGAATAAATAAAATGTTTTTAAAAAAATCCCTTCACGCCAACCCCCGCGCCAGCATTCTGCAGGAGAACCCGTCTCGCGAACCGCATTAGTGCCTGTCCCGCGGGCGAACCCGCCGCTGCACCCAGTGCGTGAACCCGAGGAACCCGTCCCATGAACCGCGCCCCTGAGCACGTCACGCGAACCCGCGCCCATCGTGCAGTCGAACCGGTGCCCGCCTCACTAACTGCTCCCGCGCCTGTCCAGCGAGCGAACCTGCCCCTACGCTCGTCTGCACCGGGATTCAAACTGAGTATCTCCTCTTCAGTTTCAAAGCGTCAACCACTTTGATGCGGTGTATAATAAGTTGTAATTGTAACTATTTTATATTTAAATAAATAAACGTAATAAAATTTTAAAAACTTAATTTTAATAGGCAATAAAAGTCTTAATTAATGGAATTACAAATAGTATTAATCTTTTTCATAAATTATTAAAATTTAGCGGATTTGCCGCCGAAAAATCCACCGGAAAAGCCGGCGTAAACAAATTCGTCAGAAAATCTTCCTAAAAATCTGTTGGAAATATTTCATCTTTATCAGTCAGAAGGCCGTTGGAAAATCTGTCGGAAAAATTTTCGCTGGAAATCTGCCGAAAATTTTTGCCGGAAATCAAGAAAAATTTTCCTGTAGTGTCTATACAAGATGTCTATACCTCTACATTTATAAATTTACATTTATATATGTACCAAGATACATTATACTTTGTGTAGGAAAATAAAAGAGCAATATATATAAAGAATGCAAAAGTGCAATGTTGGTGTATAATATATAAAACAACCTAAGAGCCTAGTACGACCAAATGATCCTATGGTGCACCAAAAGAAATAACTAACATAACATCTAGAGTCTAGAAAGTAAATACACCAAACATAAATCCCTCTAGGAACGGTACTCCAAATAATCCAAAATAAACCACATTCATAGCCTAAGTTAGAGTTAGTTATCCTATCAAACCATCGAAATTGTGTATAAAAAATTGTATTATTTGGATAGGTCCTAGGTTTATTTTGTTTAAAAATATATGCATTTTTATTCTATTTTATTTAAGAATTAATGAGTTTTATTTAACTTAACTTTAATGTTTTAAAATTTTAGGATTTACTTAAATAATATATTTTAAGGGTTTTGAAATGTTTATTTGAAGTTTTAAAGAACATAACACTCAATAACTCCTAAGTGTCAGTAGTTAATGATTAGAAAGTTTTAGGGTCACATTTGTAATGCATTTGATTCCCCTTTAAGGATCAAATCTAGCGTATAGAGTCCTTCATTTTATTCAAGTTTGTTATGATTTAGTTTTTAAAGAGTCTTATGAATTAATTGCTTCAATTAATGGTTTTAAGCTCTTAATCGAAAGATCCTAGGTTCATAACTGTAATACATTTTATTCCAGCTTAGAAATCAAATTCAATGTATAGAGTCCTCTAGTTAATTATGTTATTTATTTAAGTTATTCACATTTATTTATTTTAAATTATGATTTATGTTTTATTTGTTTAATTTTAAATATTTAATTTTTTTATGTTTTTATTTATTTATGTTACTAATTTTATTTTATATAGTTTTATTTATTTTATTATATTATTATATATTTATTTTAGTTATTCTTTTATTCTTTATTAGTTATGTATAAAAAAGTTGTTCATTTTATTTTTATTTAAAATTCCATAGGTTTATGATTTTTAATAAACTTAATATTTTTTAATGTAATTTAGTTTTTACTTCTAGGATTTTCATTTAATAATTTAAGATATTTTAAAAATTAAACTAATAAATTGAATTAATTACTCATGTAATTAGGCTAGTTTATTTTTTTACCCAAATAAATTTTGAACAACCTTAAATCATCACGAATGTCATGAATAGCCACTAAAGATGGAACTTTTATTAGGTCCGGTGTAAGGACGTAGAGGAACGTCCGGTCAGAGGCAAAATCCCGCCAAAAAACTCGGTATTTGCTCGGTATTGCTAGGTATTATTTGATAATAACGAGGAATACCGCTCTGTGAAGACCAATACCGAGTAATACCGAGCTATACCGAGCAATACCGAGTTGTACCGATTTTTTTCTAGGAAAAACTCGGTACAACTTTTGTATAACTCGGTATTGCTCGGTATAGCTCGGTATAACTCGGTATTGGGTCTTCACGTGATGGTATTCCTCGTTATTGTTTGGTATTGCTCTGTATTTGCTCGGTATTTCTCGTTTTTTTTCGCGATTTGGCCTCCGACCAGACGTTCCTCTATGTCTGGTCGGAGGACGTAATAATTGTTCCTAAAGATGACTATGAGAGTTTGAAATCATTTAATAATTTATTTCTATTCTTAATTATTTTATATTTTAATTTATTTAATTTTAAATTATTCTTTAAGGTTTAGGGTTTCTAATTGGGTTTTTATTTTTCGTTTTGCATTCTCTTATTTTATGATTGAATTTAATTTATTTGTCTTCGTTTTATTTAATTTAAATTTTAAAGGATTTATTGTAAATCCTTTTTTTTGCGCCGGGGGGGGGGGGGGGGGGGTTGCGAGGATCCTAAGAGGGGCCTACGCGTTAATTGATAAGAATATTTCAGAGTCCTTACAATGGATCTTTAGCTTTCTAATGCTCAGAAGAGCTACAAAATCAATAAAAAGTATACCTAAAAGCCAAAGGATCCCTGTTAGCACAATTATAAAAAATCCTAAGAGCATTCTAGGTTGGTCAGAAGCCACAACCCAAAAATAAGGAGGATCTAATGATTGGCTATCACCATAGTCTTCCCAAAAACGGTCCACCTCAAACCCAACTTGAAGCTTACTTTGCATGAGAGGAAAACAAGCAAAAAATCTCATAAAAAAAGTTTTTCATAACCCCAAAGTCAGACTTGAGAGAATTTTTAGTGCTTCTGCTAGACGCACCATCTGCAAAAATTAAAATCATAACAGAAAATATAATGATATAATTATAATCATAATATGCATAATTAATTGCCTTAATGCAAGCTGTTAACTAACAGTTCGCAAAAGGATTGCAGCTGCACAGAGAGAGAACCAAACAGCAGGGAATTTTAGAATTATAGCCCTAGCAACCAGCAACCCAAACATAAACCTTAGGACCAAATAGCACCAAGAACAACCTCACCACCAGCCCCAATAGATTACAGAAATTGCACATTAATAAATATAACATCAAAAGAAGTAAAGGGCAAAACCAAAACCAGCAAGTGAACGAACAAAACCCACAAACATAAGGCTCTGAACCAACTGAGATAGAGCAGCCAGCTCGCAGAACTGGTCATCCATGACATAAGGGAAATTTTCCTTAAAACAAAACTGTAATAAAAGGAAATGGATCAACAAACCAAGTACATGATTTGCACAACAAAAAGTGTAACATCATGAAAAGATAATGCCAGAACCCCAACAAGTAAGAGAACCAAAAATTAACATAACCATGAAAGCTTCTGATCCAATCTTGATAGAGCATCCATATCATGGCAAAGCCCAGCCACCATATCATGGGAATCGGTCAAAAAAAAAAAAAAAAACACGGACCATATAAAATTGATCAACTAGATAAATAACAGACATATATGACAAGAAGTTAAAGCATCGCAAGCAAAACCTGCTAAATAAAAATGTCAGCATTAAATAATAAAGGCCCAAAGAAATCCACGAAAGACCCCCCTCCCCACACGCTGCACCAAAATCAGAGAACCCAAAATAATAGAAAGAGAAAAACCATTGAGACAGAAAGAAATTTGATGGATAGGGAACTCCAGCTAATGTAATCAAGACACTTATCCAGTGGAAAATAATCTAGTAACTATTCATTAACCAGTGGAAAATAATCCACCTTAAGAATACAGAAAGTTACAATCATTGCCAGACATAGCCCTACCAAAACCACCACAATCCAGAACCATAAATAAAGCATTACTGTCAAAACAACCAAAACTCTGTTAGTAAACTAAATAGACATGAAAATTGTAAGCTAATTCAATATCAGAACAATCATACAATAAAAACCAAAGAAATCAAAAGGAAGGAACATGAAAAATTAGATCTTAAGCTCTCACATTAGGGAAACCAAGTTTGTCTAATATGATGAGGCCTTTTAAGATGGCAGGCAAATTAATATAAGTGAAATCAGTAAGAAACTCAATATTACAACCATGTTTAGGTAACCAATCAGCACATGCATTTCCTTCCTATAAACATGATGTATATTAGCATTAAAAAGATCCAAGAGTTGCTTAATCTCCCTAAAAGGATAGAATATATAACTCGGAATTGTAAATCTTATAATCATTTTCTTTCAAGAAATAGAGACTACATAGAGCATGAAAATAGCACAAAGCTCAGCAAAAATGATGGAGCATCTTTGTAAAGGAGCAGCATATGCCATAATGGCATTCCTAGGAACATCCCTAATGATATCACCACAACCATAAGAAGTTTTTTTAACCGAACCATTAATTAAGTTTAAACATATTATGAGGAGTTTTAACCAATAAATACATTTGTGGCCATCATTGTCATGTTTATCCTAAAGAGAAATACAAAACTAATGGAGTATAAAGGAATAACCTTTAAAGTTTTTCAAGGACAAAAGGTTAGAAGTGTCAAGCTTCAGATCTTTTTCATTAATATTCCTAATAATCTGATGGCGGTTCATGTCAATATTGTTAATTAAAGAGTTATTCCTTTCAAGCTAAAGATTTAACAAGATAAGAGAGGGAATCACGTTCCTACGTTCCTAATACGACCTCTGGAATTAATAAACCAAAGATTAACCCTAGCATTGATTGTAATATTACCACTAAATCAATTCAGGTTAAAAATATCATAAAAAAAAGTCTGAATTTTGACATCAATAGGACAAGAAATAAACACATGGTGCATATTCTCCACATGGTAGAAACATTGTCATTTGGAAAGTAAAATAAAACCTCTTTTTGATAAGTTCTCATCAGTAGGCACATATCTATGTGTAATTCTCCAAATAAAAGTAGCAATTATTGTATGAATACTT
This sequence comes from Dendrobium nobile, assembly GCA_022539455.1. NCBI lineage: Eukaryota > Viridiplantae > Streptophyta > Magnoliopsida > Asparagales > Orchidaceae > Dendrobium > Dendrobium nobile. The sequence continues at coordinate 51,443,418 of CM039733.1, forward strand.
TTATGTCATATCATGGAAAATACTTTAATGACAATATTCTTAGTTCTGACACCAGTTTAAGCATCCTTCAATATAAAGATGCCATTGCTTGAAAAGTTACATAATAAATAATCATCATCATCATTATTTAGAGGAATTTGTAAAATAAGACTAATAACAGATTTAGGAACAATCTCACCAAGTTTATTGTAATCCCAACTATTTTTAGTAATAATAAAGTTTACCTTGATATTTGCAGTACAGAAGGTATTCAGCAAATGTTCAATAGAAGTAAGAATGAACCAAGGATCTTGGATAAAAAATATATTAACACGACCAAGATCACATTTAATATGAGGCTTCACTTCATAATTAATGCTAAAAAGTTTCTTCCAAACTCTAGAATCATCGTTATTGTAGGAACATATAGTATGATGCTTATTATTGTAGTACTTAGCCATCATAAACTTAGCCCAAAGGCTAAGTTTAGCATGTATGTTGAACCACAATTTAATAGAAAATGCATAAGCTAAATTTGTTATATTTTTACAACCCAAAGCAAAATCTCGTTTCGACTATTTTCATGATGATTTATTGAAAATCCTTATTTTTTGGTAAAACCCACAAGGGGTCCTACGCGTTAATTAAAAAAAATGTTACAAGGTCCTTAAGGGGGACCTTCAACTCACTAATGATCTGACGAGCTACAAAACAAATCCAAAGAAACCTATGAGTCAAAATTCCCCTCAATAAGAATTACACAATGACCTAGTAACATTCTAGGGCGGCCAGGAGCCACCACCCAAAAATGAAAGATATAATGAATCGCTTTATGCATTATCCTGCAAAAAATGATGACCACAACCACAAGATAAACCCCCTCTCCAACAAAATGGTTGCGAAACAAAATAAAAATTGCATATTATACGATAAAAAAAGAAGAAGTAATATATAGAGATTAGAAGCAATAAAATAGGCAATGTAATAATAATCACAGATTAATTTATTCAAACTCCACTAGTAATTCAGATAAGTAGTACCCAAAAAATACCTATGTAGATATTAAAGACCCTACAACATGGATAAAAAATGATGACCAGGAGCCACCACCCAAAAATGAAAGATATAATGAATCGCTTTATGCATAATCCTGCAAAAAATGATGACCACAACCACAAGATAAACCCCCTCTCCAACAAAATGGTTGTGAAACAAAATAAAATTGCATATTATACCATAAAAAAGAAGATGTAATATATAGATATTAAAAGCAATAAAATAGGCAATGTAATAATAATCACAGATTAATTTATTCAAACTCCACTAGTAATTCAGATAAGTAGTACCCAAAAAATACCTATGTAGATATTAAAGACCCTACAACATGGATTAAAAAAAATAATGAAATGCATGGTAACCACAAGCAGAACAGATAAGGCATAAGATAGGACATGTCGGGAATGGAAACCAAACAAAATCAAAATATGAATAATAGGTAATGACCCCCTTCAATAATAGTCAAGAAGTAAAAATCACCACACCAAAAACATCAGCAAAAGCATTATTCCTATGGCAAACGAGAAATAAAATGACAAACAAAACATAAAGTGGCATGACAGATAACTACTAATCCAACAAAAGAGAATTGCAATTAAACTTAAACAACTCCACCATAGAAAAAAGAAATCGACCAGCATAGCAGTAGAGAATATCAGCTAAATCAAGCCAGAAAGATCAAAAGTAAACTTCATGTAAACCACTTTTAAAATTAACTCAACTACAATGAATTTATACTCATTATAGGTAAACATCCAAAAAGTAGACACCCAATAACTGAAGTAAAAATGGACAAACAAGCTCAGGAATAAAGTATCAATATAGCCATCTTGAAGAAACTTCAATTGCCACTCCAAAAAAATCCCGAATCCACCAAGGCATAACAAAGATATCATGCACAAGAAATTTCAATGGAAATGTCTGAATATAAAAAAGGTAGATTCTATGATTAGAACATAACTAGAATTCGAGCCCCAACAGCCCAAAAACCATTACTCATCCATCATGAAAAGTTCCCAAACCTCAAAGGAAACAAACCATGTAGAGCAAGGAAACCTTTCAACAGAAATATCCAAGACAAATGCCATAACCAATAACACCCCATGAATAATTGAGTCTTGATAGAGCCATACCATAAAAAAATCCAAAAATATCTTCACACGGAAGAGAAGGGAAGAACACTAGGATTAAATCAAAGAAATAGGTGTTCCAATCATAAAATAAAACTATCCAACCACAGACATTGAGAACATAGGGCAGATGGTAAGTGAGAAGAGCAATACTCAAAAACTTAGTAGAAACAAACACATCCATATGGAGTGGAAGAATTATGATAGTTTGAATACAAGTAAATTCTAAATTTGGTTTAAAGAGAGAAAGTAAAGAGAGTAGCTCTGTGGAAACCATTTAGTTGAAGAATTCAAAAATCTATTATGTGCAGCTCTTTTGTGTTAAATGGTGGAGGAAGTTCGCCGGCCGGCCAGGGATTGCGACTGCTCCTATTTGAACATTCTCGATGTCACCCCCAACTTTTGGTGATGACAAGTCATTTGCTCATTTGCCAAAGTCAAGTTTGAAATCTGGTATGCCTCTAATCATCAATGAGGCAGGATGTTTATTGAAGAAGAAGACTGAGGTACCTGGAAAAAAGGTAAAGTAATTCTTATGGAAGAAGATCATGTCCTCAGAAATAAAAATGTTAAGTTTCAAAATGGTGATCTGTATACTTCCCCTTCGGCCAAGTCAAAGATTGATAGTAACATCCCTGAGAAAAATATTCAAAATCAGAACCAAGAAACAAATGTAGAAAATGTTACGAAGGGAGAAATGGTGGCAGGAAATGATTGGATTAATTGCTGCAATACTCATGTGGTTAAAAATAATGTTGTCTCCTATGATCTGGAAAATGTTTGTAAATGTGAATCTGCTATTTTGGGTGATAGTGTGGAAATTCCTTCATATCCAGCTCGCCCTGATGCTGTTCCGAAACTGAACGCTTGGAAGAAAAGGGAAAACATCAAGGTCTCAGATTTAGAACTGGGAAATTTCATGTCTGAAGATGGAAATACAGTTAAACTACATGTTCAAAATGAATTGGAAAATTCAAAAAAATTTATCTAACTCATTGATAATGAAAGTTTTAGGTGGGGAAGCTCCCCTTCCTGTTATCAGTTCGGAGCTTAGAAGATACTGGTCCCAATTTGGTAAGTTTCATCTTACAATGCTTGGAATGGGCTGGGATCTATGTTCCTTCTTTGAACAAGAACACTTGGAAGCTATTTTATCTAATGGTTCGTGGTTTGTTAAAGACCAAATTATAGGAGTTGATAGGTGGTCGCAAGATTTCTCACCTACTTCTCTTAAAGGACTAACGTCACCTATTTGGATACAATTGCCTAATCTCCCTCTTCAATGTTGGGATGAAATTAACATTTGCAGGATTGCTTCTATGGTGGGGAAGCCTATCTTTTAGATGGAAATATGTTCCAATGGGGAAGGCGCGAATTCGGTAGAGTCTATGTCAGAATCAAGCTTGATTGCAAGCAACCCCTTGGACTTTGGGTGGAGGGGATTTCAAGAAAGTTTTTCCAAAATATAGAATAAGAGAGAATTCCCATATTATGTTATAGTTGTGGGATGATCGGGCATTGCAAGGAAGACTGTAAAAATGTAAAGTTAAATTCTACCAATTCTGCTACCATTTGTGAGAAGAACTTAAATCCAAATATTTCTAATTCAGAAGAGGTATATCAGAACAAGACCAAAGGGGACTTGAGGAAAGATGATATGGGTTATGGACCTTGGTTAGTAGTCAATAGAAGAAGAAATGTATTCAGTTATTCAAGGAGAAATTTTCTCAAACCAAGAGTATCTTCAACCTGGAAGGAAGTAGAAGGCAAAAAATCTTTACCAATTTTGGGTAAAGAAAAATTGACTCTTGATTCAACTCTGGAGACAACAGAAGAAATTCCATCTTTTGTTGGATTGAATGATTCTTTACAAACTAAAGAACATGAGTTAGGCAGCAATTATAGCATTCACACTTCTAACAACAAGTTCAATGTTCTTTTAGATCATATTGAAGAAGGTGAAATCATACAGAATTTTCAGAAAGAGGTTGAGGTTGGTGAAATAATTGTAAAACCTGATGAGTCTTCTCAACCAGATCCGGTGCAGATTGAAGAAACTTGTTTGGAATCAGCTGGGAACTCTCTGGCTAAGAAGAAAAAAAAATCAAAACAGTTGAAGGATCTCGGGCCCATAAGCTCTCCTTCCAGGATTAGAAGATTGGAGATGGAATCAAAAGGGACTATGGGAGCATCATCCCCACCCTCTGATCAATGACTTCAATAACATTTTGGAATTGTTGAGGAGAAAGAAAGAATGGTGCTTCTCTATATCTCAATGAATTTGTTAATTCTTTTGGAGGTTTCTTTTTGGGGCTGGTTGAAACAAAACTATCGCTTATAGAATCTTTTGAGATCAAATTACTCATTGGTGATGGATGGAAATTTCATATTAAGCCTTTAGAAGGGTTGTCGGGAGGCATTATCATTCTTTGGAACTCTTTGATTTTTGATTTCCAAACTGTTCATTCTTCTTTTCAATGTGTTATTGGAGATTTTAAAATCATCAATAAGGGCACTTGGAGGATTACTACAGTATATGGTCATAAAGATATGTATAAAAGAAGGGAGCTATGGGAAATTTTGGAGCTGCATTCCACGGCTAACTCTCCAATGGTGATAGGAGGAGACTTCAATTGTCTTACCTCTAGAGAAGATAAAAGAGGTGGGAGAAAGTTGTTAACCTCATTATCACAGCCAAAAGACAAAAAAAAAATGTGACTTAAAGCGTACCTAAATCCGGCCGAATTCGTGCAGAAATACCGTAAAACCCTGTAGCTCGGCGCCGTTTGAGTCGCATCCCGCGATTCCTGCTCAAATCCTGCGACAGCGCCTCGATCGAACGACCCCAGACGTCGTTAAATACCGACCCAGAACCCCTCTTCTTCCGCTGCTCTTCCACTCTCCCACGACCGAACTCCTCCGACACATTCGCCTCTTCCAATCGACATCTCCTCTCTTCTCCCGTTCGAACTGCTCGACACACAACTCTCCTCTCCCGCTCGCCACTCTCCCTGTGCCGACACCAAAGCCGAACCCCGATCGGAAGCTCCAACCCGATACCTCTCCTCTGTCCGACTCCACACATCAAACCCGACGCCGTGTCCGGTCCTCCGTCCAGAGAGAGAGAGAGAGAGAGAGAGAGAGAGAGAGAGAGAGAGGAAGAGGCTTCTTCCCTTACCTAAGCCGACCTCTCCAAATCGACGCCGACAAGCCTCCCTTCTTCCTCCAACCATAGCTCCGACCCGGCTCCCCTATCCGACTTCGCTCCGACTCTCCCTTCCTGTTCGGATCGGAAGTCACACGTTTTGATCGGGAGTGACAAACAGGAGCTCGCTGGAAGTGGAAGGTAACTTTCTCCCTTTCACGGTTTTCGGCCAAATCCAGCAAATCCGCTGAACCAGAGGGATTTTCCCCTCTTTATTTTCTTTTATTATTATTATTATTATTATTATTATTATTATTATTGTTATTATTATTAATTATTTTTAATTATAAATTAATGGCAGTTAATTAAGATTAGTTATGATTAAGTAATAATTATAATTAATACTAAATAATCATGATTAATCACATGGTTAATTAAATACTAATTATAATTAATATAATTAATTATATATTAATTTTAATTAATTAAAATTAAATTATAATTAAACTCTAATAAATTATTATTAATAATATTTAATTTTAATAATAACAATAAAATAAAGAAAATGCTTGTATCCCCCCACTCTCCTTCCTCAATGTCCGTGTTGGACCGGCAAACCACCTAAGCACGCCTTTAGTGGCCGTGGTAGGAGGGAACCCGGTGCGACACCTACGACGAGGTAGGCGAGTGACCCCTCGATCCATGTGTCAACCACGACGACCCCGCAGAGGTATGAACCTTTCTAAACTCAAAACCCTACTTCAATGTTTGTGGCAAACTGGAGAACCGCCCCATGCACGCCTTTATTGCGCGTGGTGGGATGGGACCCCGGTGCGGCACGTACGGCGAAGCGAGGTCACTTATAAGTACCCCCGGGCGGGGGGAAATAAAAAAAACTGCTTTTTTCAAAAATGCTTTTTATAAAACCCCATGCACGCCTTTATTGCGCGTGGTGGGAGAAAACAAAATACAACCGCCGCGGTGTCTCACCAACACCAACTGTGCACGTCTTTATTGACGTGGCGGGTAGGCGGCCTCTTGGTTTTTCCCCTAAACGGGGGAGACGCCGGGAGGCTGCCGAAATTTTGTCTGAAATACAGACAAGGACTTGGAGCAAAATGGATTTGTGGACTTGACTTAATCTACTTAATCAAACTTGAATCCAAATAAAAAGAAATGTGCAAATGAGATTGAACTTGATTTATACATCAAGAGGATTGAACTCGAACTGAACTCAAGCTTGCACAAAATTTGGACAACTGCAGAGGACTCGGACTTGTATTTGGACTCAAGATGAACTATAAAAATATTTGAAATGAAATTGAATATGAACTTAACTTGGACATCAATTGGACCAAATTCAAGCTTGAATAATTGAGAAAATGATTCAAGTAAAAATTCAAGCAAGAAAAATTTGGACATGCACTTGAGCTCAACAAGACTGCGAGGACTTACACTTGTACTCGGACATATACTTGGACTTGAACATTGGACAAATATGACTTAAGTGAAACTCAAATTTTAAGTTAAATTGAAAGACAACATAAGCATCATTCACAAGAGAAGTCAAACTCAAATGAAATAGAATAACATAAGACTTAATCTTGGACATTTCAAATTCAAGGAAAGACTTGAGTCGGACCACATGGAGCTTGATGCAAGAGAACTTGATGCAAGGGAACTTGAACTCAATTTTATGGAATGAGATTTTAACTTAGCAAATAATCCATCGTATTAATGCAAATGCTAAGTAAAGATCTAGATCTTTCCAATGAATATCAATGATCAAACAAAGGCTTGCGGATTTCAACTTATCATAATTGATGTGAGCTAATTGCAATAAGTGTAACCTCTTTCACAAGCAAGGATTAAATGAAGAAATATTGTGTATTTACTAGCAAGTATAAAGAGGATAGTGGAGTGTAGGTGGTCGTTATGTGCCTACAAACGAAGAGCAAATGTTCTCTAATGAATAAAGAGGATTCATGTGTGGACGGGGAAGGCCGTTGCAAAGAGCCTTGAACATCACCTACCCATAAGTCGTAGTATGAAATCCTTAATGAATGTTACAATTCATCCACGATGACTATACCAATCAAAATGTTAACGACAAGTGGCAATAATGATGATGTTATCATTCATGTTATAAGTTGTCAAGGCATGTAACAAAGAGATCTGCTAATTATTATGCACGATGAAAGTAGTACGATTGCAAGCAAAGCAAGGAAGATGTAGAAGAAGCAGATTATTTGTTATCAATGCAGACTAAGATGTCGATGAACACACAACAGTCTACTTTCAAATGAGAAGAATATATGTGCTACAAAACCCTTGATGTATCTATAACCAACATAAAATCTGTCATATTCATATCAATCGACCAATGAACTTGTATGTTGAATATTAGAAGCCCCAATGAAGAAAACTATTAGTTGATGCAACGATTGGCATACAACAGATACAAGCATCTGCAGACTCTTGTAGCAAGGGTATTCTAACATCCTCGTAGTCAACATTAAGATACAAAAGAACATTGATCTGCAAGCAATCAAGAATAAAAGATCCGCAACACACAAAAAGTCTACGAATATAGAGTTGAGCACCATCTGTGGGTAGATGAGAAAAGACTTCAGTAAATGCAGTATCCTGAAGTCAATTTTAGTTTGTGATTGGAGACATCTGCCTAACTACATGCAGCAGTAGCGGATGTACTGAAAAGATCAAATGCCACGACAAAAATGCATGAAGAATACGACAAGTACAATCTCCTACGACCTAAGGCAGGAGATTTGTTAGTGCGCTATGATCCACCTGCAGAAAGCAACGAGTAGTGCAAGACAATCTACCTGTACAAAGCAGCGAACAACTCTATTCAGAAGCTGCTACGCCATGCCACCGGATCTGCAACATTCGTACAAGCAGATAGAAGGCGTCTATTCCAAGAGTACCCCTGCACATGCACTACAAATTGTATACACATAGGTACACTAAAAGGGGTAAAAATAATTTTAAAACCCGCATGGGCCTCGGCGAGCGTGTTATTGGTACACACGTGACATCTAGGGATGCTGCGCGGGTTGACAAATGAATTCAGGTTCGAAACCGATCCTTCTATACGAGTCAATAGAAGTTGACAGGTTTCGAACCATTAAGCAAATATAAAGTTGTGGCGACCGATATATTTGCTTTAAAACATTCATATTGGGCCATCAAGGCCTACAACAATATGAATTCACTAATAAAGGCACGAAGCCTATAAGAAACCCGATCCTCTGTCGACAGCCCGACAGAGTTGACAAGGTTCAATCCATAAAAAGAAATGACCCCCGAACACCCCGATGATGGCCGTGTTGAATGCAGATCTCAACCGGAGGGGTTCCAAAATACTTTCAATTGTCTCCCAAAAGTCCATTTCAAATACTCTAAAGCTCTATCCAAAAAACCCATAAAAATCCAAAAACTTCACAAAAATCCACAAATCCCAAAAACCAAAAAATCCAGAAAATTCTCAAAAATCCCAAAAATTTGAAATTCAATCTATTAATCACTTAAAGCAAATTCCATCCACCCTCCACAATAGTCTGCCGGGGTGGACAAATTGAAATAAACTCTAGCTCACAAAGAGCCAAATGCCTAGTCGAAAATATCACTAGGATCCATTCTCAAACAATCTTTTGCCAGTAAGGACGTGCTACGTGTCCTCTAACTGGCAGTTTCGCCGCCAAATGGCACTGCAGGTAAACGGTTATGACCCGGGGCCCTCTAAACCGAGTGGTTTTGCCGCCAAATGGCACCACAGATAGCGGTTATGGCCAGAGCCAATACGCTCCTTAATGGCGTTAAATCCATGAGATATGAATCAATAGGATATGATCGATAGGGCACAAAGCCCTCTGTAAGCTAAGGTGGATTCAAATTTGTCCCCTTAGACAAACATTCACCCCAGGTCTACAAGGTCCCCTTGGACGAAGCAACCCATGGCTGCCGACAAGGATCCTTCTGTCAGGTTGGGTCGACTACCTCCTTTGACTAAGTAGACCAGGGTCCACGATTGCCCGAGACGACGGAACCATGGGATCTTGATCGGGTCTATCATCCATTCCCCCACCATCCTCTTTAAGTGCACGATGGTGAAATTCATATTTTAAATATCAAACTTTTCAAACCTTTCCAAATACCCAAATCAAAACCCAACTTCCAAATCCCAAATCCATTGCTTCTACTATATGCTAGATAACACGTATATTCTAAGTATCTGATTGACGACTAGCCTTAATCGAAAGTTCTCTCTCATGATTGGGAGGGGTAATTAACTATAGGGGCTTGCGCCTATAGGAAACCAGAACTCAGATCATAAAGTCCTCGCAAAATGAGGGTGAAATGTCTGGGTAGTGTCTTATCTACAAACCCATCTGCCTTCCAAAATTTACCTCGGAACTTAATCAGTTAAAACTCCCTCGCCGAATAAGAAAAGCGAGCGGAGGCCGAGACCGAATTTTCAGAGCCCACAGATTTCTGGCGACTCCGCTGGGGTTTGGTTTCTCTTTCCATCTTTGGCTAGTCGTCTCAGTGCTATAGTAGTAGCTATATCAAATCGTACTCAAGATTTTGAGTCTTTCAAAATGATCGTTTAATGATTCAAAACTCTGAATTTTCTAAAATGGTCATTTGACAAAATCATTTGGCATCCAGTAGAGTTTTAAAATTATTTTTATTGCTTGTTTATGCTAATCATTTTTGTCTTTTTTTATTTTTGTGTTCTGTGCAAGTCTCTGCATTTTGAAAGTGCGGGGTGATGTATCAGATTCTGATTACTAACCCTTGCCTTTCATTTATGCAGATGGATCTACAGAACACCCCGATGACTGTCCAACTGGGACAAGGAGCCAGGATTCAACTGGCAAATGCTGTTATTGAGACCGGAAATGTTGGAGCTACCATCCAGTTCGGTAGCGTTGACTTCCCGGCGATTATTATAAGGAATGACGCCATTCCTGTGAATGGTAGGAATGTTGAGAAGTCTGCCAGAAGACTCAATGCTGATGAAGCTGTCACCCGTCGTGTGCATCTGCCGGCACAACGACCTGTTGATGAAAATTCTCGTGGGAGAATTTCTGTGTTCGAGAGGCTATCACAGCCTGAAGTCCCGACCACCAGGAGAATTGTGAATGGTGGAAAAGTTTCTGTGGTGACTACAAACACCACTACTCTGTCAACCAGGTTATCTGCACCTGGGAAATACGATGCTGAGGCCTCCTCATCTGGAGGAAGGCCTACAAGGAGGCAAAGAAGGAAGATGAACGCTGAGCTCCGAGCTCAGCAACAACAACTCCCGGTTCACCCTTCCAATCTATCAGCCCAAGAACCTGAAGCCAATGTTACTACTAGGAATAAATTTTCTGATCTAAAATGGGTGAAGAGGAATAGCTCCACTTTAAAGAAATCTTTCTGGGAGCAACGACAGGAGGTCCCAGCTCCTCCAAAGAGAAAGGAACCTGAAACTCTCTCAACCCGGGTCTATCGGGTCCTGAAGACTGTAAAGGAGAAAGGTCTGAAAAAGAAAAAGTTCCAATGGCCCTTAGTGATAGAGGCCAGAAGAACTCCGCCAAGAGAACCTCTATCTGCTGTGGCCAAAAGAAGAGAAAGAAGATATGTCCCACGCGGTGAACATCGGGGTGTGACACCTAAACCATATGTTCAGGGATCCACTGCTGAAAGGTCCCGGTAGAAAGGAAAACAAGTTTGGAGGCCAAAGCCTCGGAGAAATGAGAAAGAAAGAAGAGAAATGAGGACTGATCTGGGCGTGACATTTGGTGTGGCTTTCTGGAGATCCGCCCAAGTCTACAAACAACGTCAGAAGTGGGCCCCAAAAATGACCCATAATGACATTCCTCCAGACGGTAGACACCTTGGAGAATCCTCCAGGGGATCCCGTCGTCCTCCATCTCCTCCAAAGGGAGAGACTAACTTCAATCGCAGCCCACGGATCGAAGAAGTCCCCGTGCCTAATCAAGAACCGGAAATCCAATTGCATCGTCGCTCGGAGATCCGACTACTGGAAGAAAATATAGATGATCAAAATCTAGAGGAGGAAGAATTTCTTGAAGGGGAAGAAAATATTGAAGAAAACATTGATGAATTTATGGAGAAAAATTTAGAAGAAAATATTGAAGAAAACATTGATGAATTTATGGAGGAAAATTTAGAAGAAAATATTGATGAATTTCTAAAGAAAATCTAGAAGAAGAAATTCAAGAGACAAATGACACTCTGGATATGGAAGTTGTCTATGTGGTGACACATATAGACATCGATGATGGTGCCAATTATGATGACGATGAAGATGAAGAGCGCTGGCAACCGCCACCCAAGCAAGTATACCGTCGTCGTCGTAGAGAAGGGTCCACCACTGGCAGAAGTCGTCATTCTCAAGAAGAAGAAGAAGTGGAGGAAGTAGATGATAATCATTCAGATGCTGAAAATGTCACACTCACTGAAATGCGGCGACAAATGAGGTGACAAATGAGGGCCAAAGATAAGGAAATCTCTCAGTTAAATGAGAAGATGACTGAGATGATGGCTCAGATGGGGGCAATGATGCAGATGATGCAGAAAACTACCGCTGTTGGTGCCATGCCCAATCCTTCTGCTGATCCTCCAAATTTCCAAATGCCTCAAGTTTCAGGAGTACGAGGTATTCCTGAAAATGGTCATGAGGCTCATAATGTCATCCGTCAGCCCACCCCACAAAATGTTGCAAGTACTTCCGAACCAGTAACTACTGCACAATTGGAAGGAATCATCACAGAAAAGATCAGGGCTATTATAGCCGTCGATCAAGCAGAAAAGTGGGTGGGCAAAGGTCGTCCGTATCCTGCTGATTACGACCAAGTACCGTACCCAAAAGGGTATTCTGTACCAAAGTTCAACACTTTCAACGGTAATAACAACCCTAGACAGCACCTGGCACAGTTTAAAGCCACCTGTGGGAATACAAGAGGAAATGATGTCCTACTCTTCCGACAGTTCGTTAGTAGTTTAACATCAACTGCTTTCGAATGGTATGCAGAACTACTAAATGATTCTGTAAAGACTTTCGCAGAATTGAAAAATATGTTCATAAAGAGATTCGCCAGTGCAACAGAGAAGAAAACGATTGCTGACCTCGCTATGGAGAAAAGGAAAAGAGAAGAGTCGGTGATGAAATATATCACTCGTTGGCGAAACCTAAGCATGAAATGTGAGCAGCAACTCAAAGAAGAGCATGTCTTACAGTTGTTAATGGGCAACATTGATGACAAGATGCAACCCTTCCTGTGCATGGCTACAATCAACACATTTCAAGACTTGCTCGACAGAGTGGCCAAATTTGAGAAACTGAATTTGTCCAGATCAGAAAATCATTCTGATAAGCCCAAGAAGGCTAAGGCCCCGGGTGTTAGAAGGGGTGAAGCCGACTCTACGTTCTTCTCCAGAGCTGATAGAAAAAAGCAGGTGATTTACAATGTAGACAAGGGTAAGCAGCCAATGCAATATCAAGAAAAGCCTCAGCATGTCTACAACCCCAGCCCCCAACCAAAGTTGATACTCGGGGGCAATGATAAGCCACGAACTTATCAAGGTGGAGGAGAACGTCCGAGACAGGCAATAGGAACTAGTGATAGAACGTTCCAATCCCTCAAAGATAAAATGAATAAAGAATATTCTTTCAAAAGGGAGAGTGTCGCCAAATTATTTCGACAATTATTGAAATCGGGTTTAGAACTACCTGAATGTAAGAGACCCGAAGAGTCGAAGCACACTGGTGACCCAAATTATTGCCCATATCATCGGGTACTCAGCCATCCTATTGAAGATTGCTACATCTTCAAGGATAGGCTTGAAAGAAAATATCAAAAAGGGGAACTCACTTTGTCCAACAATGTGTTGTCTCACCCTAGAAAGTAATCAACTCGGGTGGTCACGTCCTCTTCCGTACCTCTGGTTGAAGAAAGAAGAACAGAAAAGGAGCCAATTCAAGAAGAACAGTGGGAGATTGCGGTCTCTAAGAAGACTGTGAAAATGTTGAAACAACTTGAAAGAGTTTCAGGTGTAAAGTGGAAGTCTCCTATTGAGCCAATGATAAATTTGAAGGCACTGCCGGTGGTACGACTTTCTACTTCAAAGCAGTTCTCCAACCAAGTTGGTTCTTCAAAGACTGAAAAGAAGAAATCATCCAAGAAGAAAACCAAGTTGAAGAAGCCCAAGGAGAAGATGACAGCAACTCCGAGGGTTATCGATAGTTTGGATGAATACTATCAGACTGTGAGGCAACCTATCAAGCTTGCTGACTTCATGGTAGATCTTAAAATCGAGGAAGCCAAAGAAGATGATGAGAATTCTCTTCCAACAGAAATATGTTGGGTCATCTCAGTGGCGCCGAGTACCTCAATAAAAGAGGAATACACAGAAGAAATACCCTCTGAATCCTGTATGATGGTTTTGCCAATGGATTACAGTTCGGAGGAAGATTTATACTTTTCAGAGGGAGACGAATCAGACTCTAGCATAGCATCTCAGATGGGACATGTAAACCTGGGTGGTGATTCCGAATCAACAAATGAGTCCCTAGACGCAACGATGGCTGACTCTGAAGAAAATGTATAGTTAAATGACTCTGAACTGGAGGAGATTACTCAAGTGCAGTTAAGAAGCGACAAGATACTACCGCCTCTACTGAAGAAAGGGGTCTCCAACAAAGACAAGGAAAAAGAGATAGCTATCAACGATAATATTATCCCTAAAGATCCTAAGAAAAAGAGTACTCCAACCAATGGGATAGATTATAATATTTTATCCCATCTGAGAAAGATCACAGCATAACTCAGCATATACGATGCCCTGGTAATGTCTAAAGACCTTCGGGAGACTCTTATTCAGGCTCTCAAAGATCCTCAAAGATACGAGGCATATTTTGCTTAACGTAGTTTGACTGAAGTTCTACAAGCTCGTAATGAGCCATTCATTACTTTCTCCGAAGAGGACATGATGCTCAGAAATGCAGACCATAACCGTCCTCTATATGTTACTGCAGAGATCGATAAGCTGATTATCAGTCGAATCCTAATTGATCCTGGATCCTCCGTCAATCTGATAAGTTTGAAAGAACTGAGATCCCTCTGCCTTGATGTGAAACACCTCGGGCCAGATAAGTTGATGGTGCATGGTTTCAACGAAAAAGGGCAGAAAACCCTCGGATCATTTATGCTCCCTCTTGTATTTGGAGAGCTCCATACAGAAGCTAAATTCCATGTAATTGACGCGGATAATTCATTCAAGGCGCTACTAGGTCATCCCTGGTTGCATGAACATGGCATTGTCCCGTCAACATTACACCAGTGTATGAAATATCTCAAAGATGGAGAAGAATTTAGGATCTCTGGTGATATTCAGCCCTTACAGTTTATGAAGCAATAGTCTATGAAGATGCGTGGTACTTCATGCCGAAAAAACAAAAGTCTTCGAATTCTATCGAAGCTAAAGCATCAAACTCAAAGACTGCAAAGCGACCTGAATGGGAAGGTAAGAAAAAGCAGGTGGGGAGAAAGAAGGCAGTGCCGACTCTTCCCAAGGCACCGACCATTCCCAAAGAGAAGAAATATGTTCCTCATCTGGGAAGTGACACAGATGAGGATGATGTTACTCCTGTCAAATCTTGAAGAGTGTGCCAGTCAACGGATGAATGGAGTAGGCATGTTGAATTTTCAAATGATGATTATGACTACGATTCTATTTATATGAACACGGTGCAGAATGTGTTCTCTAGAAGAATTGACAGCCTATCAATTTCAGATAGTGTGCTCGTAGTCACACGTGTTCCCTTGCAACACATCAAAGAACTCATTTCGCACGTGGTGCATAAAGTCGAAGAACTCGCCACCCTCTATCTGTCTCCCCGTAAAAATGGGACTATGCCAAAGAATGTGTTATATTCCATGGGAGTTTGTGAAGAGGAGAATCACGACTGGGATTGCATGCTCCTCGACTCCGAGGAATTATTTCTTATGAGGCTACCTAGGTTCAATACCAAAAATATTCAAAGAATGCTATGAAAACAAGTCAATATTCCTACCACCAAGCGACAACTTCGTACAAGTTTGGGCCTCTGGTATGGGAGAAGACCGCGTCCGTTACGGCAGAATGATACAGATGCATATAAAGGTATCGGATTCATCAAACAAAAATTTCTCCGGAAAGAGACTTATCGGGCAATCACATGCATGGAAATTGAATCTGATGGTGGTAATGCTGAAGAGACATACGAGGCTGAGGATTATGATGAGTAGCCTGTAGAAGCCGAGCCTGCACCAGAAGAGCTTAAAGATGGTGGACAGGCAGCCACTATGGATGAACTAAAAGAAGTCAACTTGAGGACTGAGGAAGATCCTCGCCCAACCTTCATTAGTTCTCTCCTACCCGAGGATCAAATAGAAGAAATGAAAGAGCTCCTCTGTGAATTCAGGGACTGCTTTGCCTGGACATACGCTGAGATGCCCGGCTTATCCCCTGACGTAGCAGTTCACAAATTAGCAATCAAATCAGATGTAGCACCCGTCAAGCATGCTCCAAGGAGAATGAGATTGGAGATTGAAGAACAAGTGATTGCTGAAATAAAGAAATTAATAGAGGCAGGCTTCATCAGAGAAGAAAAGTATGCTGATTGGATCGCAAATATCGTCCCAGTAAAGAGGAAGAATGGACAGATTCATATCTATATTGACTTCAGGGACCTCAATAAAGCATGCCCAAAAGACGATTTTCCACTCCCTGTATCCGAACTCCTAGTTGACAACACTTCCAACTACGACATGTTCTCCTTCATGGATGGATCGTCAGGATACAATCAAATTAAAATGGCGCCCGAAGATGAAAAGCACACATCATTCAGAACACCCATCAATATTTTCTGCTACACAGTCATGCCCTTTGGCTTGAAGAACGTTGGTGCCACTTATCAGCGGGCAATGACTCATATATTTGATGATTTGATACATCAAAAGGTCGAGTGTTATGTGGACGACCTTGTTGTCAAGAGCATGGATCGAAGAAATCACCTAGATGACTTGAGGATTGTATTTGAAAGGATCAAGAAGTATGATCTAA
This sequence comes from Dendrobium nobile, assembly GCA_022539455.1. NCBI lineage: Eukaryota > Viridiplantae > Streptophyta > Magnoliopsida > Asparagales > Orchidaceae > Dendrobium > Dendrobium nobile. Next base: position 51,459,870 of record CM039733.1, read on the forward strand.
AAATGAATCCCCTCAAGTGTGCATTTGGGGTCTCTTCTGGCAAATTTTTGAGATACGTTGTTCGCCATCGAGGTATCGAAGTTGATCCCAACAAGATCAATGCGATCATGGAGATGCCACTTCCAAAGAACCTTCAACAGCTTCGCTCGCTGCAAGGACAACTGGCTTTCATTCAAAGATTTATATCAAATCTATCGGGCAGGTGCCAGCCATTTTCAAAGTTAATGAAGAAAGATATTCGTTTCAAACGGGATGCAGAATGTCAGGAGGCATTTGACAGCATCAAAAGATACTTGTTGAATCCGCCCATTCTAGTAGCGCCAATTCCGGGGAAGCCTCATATACTGTATACGGCTGCACTAGAAGAGTCCCTCGGAGCACTATTGGCCCAGAATAATGAAGAAGGAAAAGAAAATGCACTCTACTATATCAGTCGGAGGTTGATTGGAGCAGAAAGCCGTTATTCTCCTATTGAAAAGCATTGCCTGGCGCTGATTTTTGCAGTTCAGAAACTCCGCCACTATATGTTATCCCACAAAATCACACTGATATCAAAGATCGATCCGCTGATGTTCTTAATGACAAGACCAGCATTGACAGGTCGCCTAGCTAGGTGGGCAGTACTATTACTGCAGTTTGATATCACGTATATGCCACAGAAGGTGGTGAAAGGACAAGCATTGGCATACTTTCTCGTTGCACACCCAATCCCAGCTGATTCTCCACTAAATGATGATTTGCCTAATGAGCAGATTATGCAGGTTGAGAAGAATGAAAGGCTACCATTCTGGAAAATGTACTTCGACGGGGCATCGTCGATTAGACTTGTCCGACCTCCAAATATTGCAAGAGCCCGAGCTGGCATGTCTCATTTTTGTAGCACCCGAGGGAGGCATAATGAGGTTCTCATTCAGTTTGACTAAATCTCGAACCAACAACGAAGCCGAGTACGAAGCTCTATTAGCGGGTCTGGAGATTGCGATCGATGTTAGAATCCAACATCTCAAAATCTTTGGTGATTTTCAACTTGTAATAAATCAAGTACTTGAAATTTACAAGGTTGGTAAAGTCGAATTGGCCCATTAACACCGGCTAGCCCTCGAGCTTCTGAAGCAAGTACCAAATGTCAAAATAGCTCGAGTTCCTCGAGGACAGAATGCTAAAGCAGATTGTCTGGCTAAATTAGCCAAAGAAATGGCGAACATCAATGAGGAGAGTCCTATATTCATCGGGTTTACACTCGTAGGGTCTTGGAGCCCGCTTTATTACAATTCCCGAGGGCAAAAGAAATACCAGATTCAAGCCAGAATGATAAAGTGCCAGTTGACCCTCAACCCCTCCATCAGATCGTTATGGAGAATTATCCAGAAGAATATCACGTGGCCAAGAGACATAAAGCTAATCAAGCTTCAGAATCATGGTGGCATTGTTTAGATATTGAAGTCGAAAATGATTGAAGACAGCCATTCATTGACTACTTCAAAGAAAACAAACTCCCGACAGAAAAGTCTATGGCCGCACAAATTCGAAAAAGGGGGTTGCGATACGCATTTGTCAACAACACATTATATAGACGAGCCTTTGATCAAATGTGGCTAAGGTGCCTAGGGACCAAGGAAACTGATAAAGTAGTAACAGAAGTCCATGAAGAACTTTGTGGAGCACATCAGTCAGGTCCCAAAATGGCTGCTAAAATCAAGAGAACGGGTTATTACTGGCCAACTATGGTCAGAGATTGTATCGACCACGCTAAGAGGTGCCACGAATGTCAAATCCACGGTGATGTTATACAGCAACCGCCAAATCCACTGCACCCAACAATAGCATCCTAGCCATTCGAATGCTGGGGCACTGATATAATCGGGCCAATAGATCCGCCGTCATCAGCGGGGCACCGTTTCATTCTAGTAGCTATGGATTATTTTTCCAAGTGGACAGAAGCAGCTCCATTCAGAGAGGTCACATCGGAGCATGTGATCAATTTCTTTACCCACAATATTGTCTACAGATTTGGTGTACCACGCTGGATAATCTCAGATAATGGTACTGCATTCAAAAGTATAAAAATTTATAAGTTCGTTGATCGACACAAAATCGATTGGCGATATTCATCCATATACAATCCAAGGGCAAATGACTTGGCGGAGGCCTTTAATAAGACACTTGTGAAACTGTTGAAGAAGATCCTTACCAAGAACAAAAGAGAGTGGCATACGAAGATGGTAGAAGCTCTATGGGCCTATCGTATAACCTACAAAACACCAACTAAAGCCACTCCTTATTCATTAGTGTTCGGTGTTGAAGCCGTATTACCATTAGAGATTGAATTACCGTCACTCAGGGTAGCAATTCAGAATGATCTCACTCAAGAGCAAAATGATCGCCTCAGAATGGAGGAGCTCGACGCACTTGATGAAAGCAGGTTACAAGCCCAACAAAATCTAGAAATCTACCAAGGAAGAATGGCAAAGTCTTTTGATCGAATGGTGCGTCCTCGATGATTTCAAGAAGGAGAGTTGGTCCTGGTGCTGAGAAGACCAATCATCCCACACAGAAAAATTGGTGGCAAATTTGTATCAAATTGGGAAGGCCCCTTCGTCATCGAGAAGGTGTACCAAGGAGGAGCATATCAGCTGATCGATCTGAACGGTCAGAGGCCCATGCCACCTATCAACGGTCGACATTTAAAGAAGTATCATGCATAAAAGTTTCATAACTAATGTATTTTGTGATGAACAAAGTTTTATATACATAGTTATCAGAACATGCATATATTTATATTTTGAAATTCTCTTGTATAGCAAGAACTCATTTCAAAATCCCCCATCAGACTGGGGGAATTTTAAATATTTATTTGGGTCGACATCATGCTGCGTGCCGAGATCTCCAAATAAATATTTAAAATCTCAAAGATAAAAAGCCTATCCAAAATGTCCCTACGAGACAGGGGGCATTTTAAAAATTCATTTGGGTCGACATCGTATTATACGCCGAGATCCCCAAATAAATATTAAAAATTTTATATTCCAAATTTATCCCATTCTAAAATGTCCCTGCGAGACAGGGGGCATTTTTAAATATTTATTCGGGTCGACATCGCGCTGCATGCCGAGATCCCTGAATAAATATTTAAAATTATCAATCCAAATGTTATTTTGTGCTAAAGAATACAACGAATTCTTTTTCAAAGTATTGCAGGTGATCTTTCAAAAAAAAAATTAGAGACACCACCTCCAACAAACTAAGGTTCAAAAGTCAAGAAAGAGACTTTTTGTGGCTTCACACTCCTACAAAATTGAGCCGAAGAAGCTTGAAGTCTTTTGACAGCCTGAAGCTTAAGGTTCGAATGGGTGTAAAAGGTCGGATCCAACATGCCCAAAGATGGCCGGATCGCTGGCAGCTCCGTCTACTCAACAAGCCATAAGAAAGGCCGTAGTAGCGGAACCCCCACTTCGTCAACCCGTCAGTAGGGACTGTAGGAAGCACGAAGCTAGATTTGACTCGACCAGTTCAAGTGATCGTAGTCTACAAAATTCTCCTAAATGACCGAAGAATCAAAGTTCAAGTGGAAGGATGAGTCTCGAACAACCATTGAATGTTCGTAGGCTCCAAAATCTACAACCACGAAGGATGACTCTAAATCTACCAATTTTAGTAAAATCAGTATTGGGAAGCGCAATTCCCATAGCTCAAGTCTGAAGCCTGAATGGGTGTAAGAGGTCGAATCCAACAAGCCCAAATATGGCCAGATCGCTGGCAGCTCCGTCTACTCAACAAGCCATAAGAAAGGCCGTAGTAGAGGAACCCCCATCTCAGCAACTAGAGGACGAAGAGCTATCAAATTCTAGCTCTCCCGATCTGACAAACTCAAGTAACTTAGATTAAAGTCTTCTCAAATGGTTAAGGATCAAGGTACTACCTACGTTCGGTACTATCAACTGAATCCAGAACCTGCAAATCCTTCAACAAATCCGTAAAGCACAAAGCGAGGATCGAAGGAGTTTTTCTTCAACAAGTTCGCAAAAGCATAAAGCAAAGGACCGAAGAAAATTATCCCAAAGTTCAAATAAAGCTCAAGGCTGAACTAAGTGGATTCCGTCATCAACAAGTCCGTTATACATCTAGAACAAATATCTAGAGATCCACAGGGTCAATCAGCATACAACAAACGTGATTCGCTCTAGATGCGTACCATATTTGTTGGGGGGCATTTGTTAACCTCATTATCACAGCCAAAAGACAAAAAAAAATGTGACTTAAAGCGTACCTAAAATCCGGTCGAATTCGTGCAGAAATCCCGTAAAACCCTGTAGCTCGGCGCCGTTTGAGTCGCATCCCGCGATTCCTGCTCAAATCCTGCGACAGCGCCTCGATCGAACGACACCAGACGTCGTTAAATACCGACCCAGAACCCCTCTTCTTCTGATGCTCTTCCACTCTCCCACGACCGAACTCCTCCGACACATTCACCTCTTCCAATCAATATCTCCTCTCTTCTCCCGTTCGAACTGCTCGACACACAACTCTCCTCTCTCGCTCGCCACTCTCCCTGTGCCGACACCAAAGCCGAACCCCAATCGGAAGCCCCAACCCGATACCTCTCCTCTATCCGACTCCACACATCAAACCCGACGCCGTGTCCGATCCTCCATCCAGAGAGAGAGAGAGAGAGAGAGAGAGAGAGAGAGAGAGAGAGAGAGAGAGAGAGAGAGAGAGAGAGAGAGAGAGAGGAAGAGGCTTCTTCCTTTACCTAAGCCGACCTCTCCAAATCGACGCCGGCAAGCCTCCCTTCTTCCTCCGACCATAGCTCCGACCCGGCTCCCCTATCCGACTTCGCTCCGACTCTCCCTTCCTGTTCGGATCAGAAGTCACACGTTTTGATCGGGAGTGACAAACAGGAGCTCGCTGGAAGTGGAAGGTAACTTTCTCCCTTTCACGGTTTTCAGCCAAATCCCGCAAATCCGCCGAACCAGAGGGATTTTCCCCTCTTTATTTTCTTTTTTTATTAATTATTATTATTGTTATTATTGTTATTATTATTAATTATAAATTAATATTAGTTAATTAAGATTAGTTATGATTAATTAATAATTATAATTAATACTAATTAATCATGATTAATCACATAGTTAATTAAATACTAATTATAATTAATATAATTAATTATATATTAATTTTAATTAATTAAAATTAAATTATAATTAAACTCTAATTAATTATTAATAATAATATTTAATTTTAATAATAACAATAAAATAAAGAAAATGCTTGTATCCCGCCACTCTCCTTCCTCGATGTCCGTGTCGGACCGGCAAACCACCTAAGCACGCCTTTAGTGGCCGTGGTAGGAGGGAACCCAGTGCGACACCTACGACGAGGTAGGCGAGTGACCCCTCGATCCATGTGTCAACCACGACGACCCCGCGGAGGTATGAACCTTTCTAAACTCAAAATCCTACTTCAATGTTCGTGGCAAACCGGAGAACCGCCCCATGCACGCCTTTATTGCGCGTGGTGGGATGGGACCCCGGTGCGGTACGTACGGCGAAGCGAGGTCACTTATAAGTACCCCCGGGCGGGGGCAAATAAAAAAAACTACTTTTTTTCAAAAATGCTTTTTATAAAATCCCATGCACGCTTTTATTGCGCGTGGTCGGAGAAAACAAAATACAACCGCCGCGGTGTCTCACCAACACCAACCGTGCACGTCTTTATTGACGTGGCGGGTAGGCGGCCTCTTAGTTTTTCCCCTAAACGGGGGAGACGCCGGGAGGCTGCCAAAATTTTGTCTGAAATACAGACAAGGACTTGGAGCAAAATGGATTTGTGGACTTGACTTAATCTACTTAATCAAACTTGAATCCAAATAAAAAGAAATGTGCAAATGAGATTGAACTTGATTTATACATCAAGAGGATTGAACTCGAACTGAACTCAAGCTTGCACAAAATTTGGACAACTGCAGAGGACTCGGACTTGTATTTGGACTCAAGATGAACTATAAAAATATTTGAAATGAAATTGAATATGAACTTAACTTGGACATCAATTGGACCAAATTCAAGCTTGAATAATTGAGAAAATGATTCAAGTAAAAATTCAAGCAAGAGAAATTTGGACATGCACTTGAGCTCAATAAGACTACGAGGACTTACACTTGTACTCGGACATATACTTGGACTTGAACATTGGACAAATATGACTTAAGTGAAACTCAAATTTTAAGTTAAATTGAAAGACAGCATAAGCATCATTCACAAGAGAAGTCAAACTCAAATGAAATAGAATAACATAAGACTTAATCTTGGACATTTCAAATTCAAGGAAAGACTTGAGTCGGACCACATGGAGCTTGATGCAAGAGAACTTGATGCAAGGGAACTTGAACTCAATTTTATGGAATGAGACTTTAACTTAGCAAATACTCCATCGTATCAATACAAATGCAAAGTAAAGATCTAGATCTTTCCAATGAATATCAATGATCAAACAAAGGCTTGCGGATTTCAACTTATCATAATTGATGTGAGCTAATTGCAATAAGTATAACCTCTTTCACAAGCAAGGATTAAATGAAGAAATGTTGTGTATTTACTAACAAGTGTAAAGAGGATAGTGGAGTGTAGGTGGTAGTTATGTGCCTACAAACGAAGAGCAAATGTTCTCTAATGAATAAAGAGGATTCATGTATGGACGGGGAAGGCCGTTGCAAAGAGCCTTGAATATCACGTACCCATAAGACGTAGTAAGAAATCCTTAATGAATGTTACAATTCATCCACGATGATTATACCAATCAAAATGTTAACGACAAGTGGCAATAATGATGATGTTATCATTCATGTTATAAGCTGTCAAGGCATGTAACAAAGAGATCTGCTAATTATTATGCACGATGAAAGTAGTACGATTGTAAGCAAAGCAAGGAAGATGTAGAAGAAGCGGATTATTTGTTATCAATGCAGACTAAGATGTCGATGAACACACAACAATCTACTTTCAAATGAGAAGAATATATGTGCTACAAAACCCTTGATGTTTCTATAACCAACATAAAATCTGTCGTATTCATATCAATCGACCAATGAACTTGTATGTTGAATATTAGAAGCCCCAATGAAGAAAACTATTAGTTGATGCAACGATTGGCATACAACAGATACAAGCATCCGCAGACTCTTGTAGCAAGGGTATTCTAACATCCTCGTAGTCAACATTAAGATACAAAAGAACATTGATCTGCAAGCAATCAAGAATAATAGATCTGCAACACACAAAAAGTCTACGAATATAGAGTTGAGCACCATCTGTGGGTAGATGAGAAAAGACTTCAGTAAATGCAGTATCCTGAAGTCAATTTCAGTTTGTGAATGGAGACATCTTCCTAACTACATGCAGCAGTAGCGGATGTACTGAAAAGATCAAATGCCATAACAAAAATGCTTGAAGAATACGACAAGTACAATCTCCTACGACCTAAGGCAGGAGATTTGTTAGTGTACTATGATCCACCTGCAGAAAGCAATGAGTAGTGCACGACAATCTACCTGTACAAAGCAGCGAACAACTCTATTCAGAAGCTGCTACGCCACGCCACCGGATCTGCAACATTCGTACAAGCAGATAGGACGTGGTACGTGTCCTCTAACCGGCAGTTTCGCCGCCAAATGGCACTGCAGGTAAACGGTTATGACCTTGGGCGCTCTGAACCGAGTGGTTTTGCTACCAAATGGCACCACAGATAGCGGTTATGGCCAGAGCCAATACGCTCCTTAATGGCATTAAATCCTTGAGATATGAATCAATAGGATATGATCGATAGGGCACAAAGCCCTCTGTAAGCTAAGGTCGATTCAAATTTGTCCCCTTAGACAAACATTCACCCCAGGTCTACAAGGTCCCCTTGGTCGAAGCAACCCATGGCTGCCGACAAGGATCCTTCTGTCAGGTTGGGTCGACTACCTCCTCTGACTAAGTAGACCAGGGTCAACGATGGCCCGGGACGATTGAACCATGGGATCTTGATCGGGTCTATCATCCATTCCCCCACCATCTGCTTTAAGTGCACGATGGTGAAATTCATATTTTAAATATCAAACTTTTCAAACCTTTCCAAATACCCAAATCCAAACCCAACTTCCAAATCCCAAATCCATTGCTGCTACTATATGCCAGATAACACGTATATTCTATGTATCTGATTGATGACTAGCCTTAATCGAAAGTTCTCTCTCGTGATCGGGAGGGGTAATTAACTATAGGGGCTTGCACCTATAGGAAACCAGAACTCAGATCATAAAGTCCTTGCAAAATGAGGGCGAAATCTCTAGGTAGTGTCTTATCAACAAACCCATCTGCCTTCCAAAATTTACCTCGGAACTTAATCAGTTAAAACTCCCTCGCCGAATAAGAAAAGCGAGCGGAGGCCGAGACCGAATTTTCGGAGCCCACAAAAGTTCCAATTCTCCCAAGGACCCAAGGAGATGAGTGCATTTTTTTCAAATAATGATTACCATGAAATTGGTTTCGTTGGTCCAAGGTTTACATGGTGTAACAATAATGCTAGTGCTGGCCGAATTCTTGAGAGGTTGGATAGGTGTTTTCTTAACTCAATGGCAATTAATTCTTCTCGATAATTTGTTGTAAGACACCTTGCAAGAATATCCTCAGATCATAGTCCCATTCTCCTGAATTTTTTGAAATCCAAATCTCTTAACAAGAAAGCAATCCGGTTTGAAGATGTCTGGATTTCAAAACCTACAGCTTAATCGTTGGTGAAAAAGGAATGGGGGAAGAATTATCAAGGCAACTTTGCTCAAGTATTGAATTCTAGATTTAGGAAAACACATAGAGCATTATTTTTATGGAGCAAGAAGAAGAATAAATATTTGAACATGTTGAAAAAATCAGTTACTTGATGAAATCATGGAAATGCAATCTAAGGAGGCTAATTCTGGTTTCCTATCAGAAGATGAGTGCTGGATGCTGAAGAACAAGATAAATGAACAGAATTCTGTTATGACTTGCCTAAACGATTGGTGGAAGCAATAGCTAAAGTAAAATGGTGGGTTAATGGAGATAGCAATACTAAGTTCTTCCATTCCTATGCTAGTGCTAGAATAAATTCTAACACTATTTTCAAAATTAAAGATGATAATGGTAATATGGTGGAGGAACAAAAGCAAATTGAGGGTTTCTTAACCCAATTCTTCACTCAAAAATGGAAATATAGAGCATCTTCATCTCACGGGTGGCCTTTACCGCAAGACACTCTAAATACTAAAGACAGGAAAATGTTTGAAAGTGAATTTTCGATATAAAAAATTGAGAAGGCCATAGAGCATACTAAAGGCAACATTGCACCTGGAATTGATGGAATTTCTTACTCATTTATCAAAAGTTACTGGAGCATTATCAAATCTGATTTTCTAAATGCCATTATGTATTTCCTACAACATGGTGAAATCGATAAAAGTTGGAAAGATACGCTTATAGTCCTTATTCCCAAGGTTAGCAATCCTTTGGTTCCTGCTAATTATAGACCAATTTGCTTATGCAAAGCAGTTTATAAGGTGGCATCCAAGGTGATATTCAACAAATTAATTATTTTGATCCCATGCTTATCTCAATGGAACAGGCGGCATTCATCAAAGGGAGATCTATTTCGGAACATGTGTTGATTGCTCAGGAAATCTTCCATAAATTCAGGTACTCTAAATCTTCTAAAGGGATTGTTTCATTTAAAATCAACATGGAGCAAGCTTATGATTCTATGAGTTGGGAAACACTTAGGAATGTTTTGATTTATTTTAACTTTCCTTCAAAGTTATTGAAACTTATTTTGGAATGTGTGGAAGATCCAAGGTTTTCTTTGATCATTAATGGGAATTTTTCGGAATGGATAAGAGCTAGAAGTGGCTTCCATCAAGGTTGTCCACTTTCTCATATTTTATACATTCTTTGCTCCCAACTTCTTACAAATGCTCTTAATTAAATTAATATTGGAGTCAAAATCAGCCCAGGAAGCCCCAGGATTTCACATTTACTTTATACTGATGATGTGATAGTATTCTATGATGTTACTAAGATATCGGCAAAGAAGATCAAGGTGGTTTTTACTGAGTTCTGTAAGTGGACAGGTCAAAGCATTAATCTGTGATCTTGTTTGGAAAATTTGTTAAAAGAAGAAGTGTTAAGAGAGTTTCTATTTGCATGTTTTATCTTCTTGCAACTTGTATAGTTTTGATGATTCCAAATATCATTATTTTAAGCTTTGTTTTTTCTTAACACTTTTTGGAAAAATTGTTTCTGCTATTGTGTGGACTAACATTTCAGGATAATCGAACTCCAAATTAATGAAGACTTCAAATCAAAATTCAGTATGAGATAGTTTGTAAATTGAAGTTTGTAATTTTTATTGTAATTGAGTTTGAGAAAATATGATTTTAATTAAATAAGCTTAGCACACACACACTTGATGAGATCTTTAAAAATAACACTGTTTGTACGGGATGAACCATATTCGTATAGGACGATCAAGCCAGTTAATCCCCTCAGAAGAGCAATGGAACGAACAGGAAGTGAGAAATTTTTTCTAAGTCCTGATCTTCCAGATAAATTTCTTAATTCACCCCGGGACGATCTACTATGGATTCTCACTTTATGCTGAATAGTCCAGAAGATTCATCCTGTTCATGCTAGGAAGAAATGCTCTATGGAAAATTTTCATCCAGACAAACTTCTATTCGTCCCAGGTTGAAATGCAATCTGGAAAATTTTCATCTAGATGAAATCCTTTTCATCCCAAGACGAAATGCTCTCTAGAAAATTTTCATCCAAACGAGCTCCAATTAGTCATAGGACAAAATGCTCTCTAGAAAATTTTTGTCCAGACGAACTCCCATTCATCCCAGGACGAAATGCTCTGTCTTTTGAAATTTTGGTAATGTCCTGCAGTTTATCGAAACCAACCCATGAAATAACTATTCATACCAGACAAACATAGTTCATACGGGATGATAATCAGGTACGAAGTCAGTTCATAAACTGATTTAGGTAGATTCGTATGGGACGATCTGACGATCGTATGGGATGATCTACTATGTACAGACTTGAAAATCAGCAGTCTTTGGACGGTTTTTCGTGTCTTTCCTATATAAAGTCAAAATAAAACTATCTCTTAATCTTTTTGCCTACTGATCTTCGTGCGAATTGAAAGGAGAGAGTGCGAGAGAGTGTTTGAAAGAGGATTATTGCTACTGGAGCGTGAAGGATTCACTTGGTACTCAAAGGTAAGAATCTCTACTTGTGATTTGTAATTACTTCACTCTTTTTTCTCATCCTTCTAGATTTCTTGTGAGATGATCTGTCAAGGAGATCCGATTCTCTGCCAACACTTGGAGTGTGTGAACAGCCGAAGGATTCTCTACCTACATCGGGAGAGTGTGAAAGGATGGAAGGGTTCTCTGCCTACACTTGGAGAGTGTGAACAGCCGAAGGGTTCTCTGCCTACACTGGGAGAGTGAGAAAGGCCAAAGGGTTCTATGCCTACACCGGGAGAGTGTGATAGGATGGATGGTTCTCTGCCAACACTTGAAGATTGTAAAAGGACGAAGGTTCTCTGCTACACCTGGTGTGGTGGAAGAGAGTTTTGTAAAGCCTTCTCCGCCTTATTGTGGGTGCAAAAGGAGAGTCACTAGTAGTATTAGTGCAATACTTGGAGGGAGCCTCCGGGGAGTGGATGTAGGTCATGTTTACCTGAACCACTATAAAACTTTTGTCTTTTATTTTTTTCGTAGCTTTTGTTTTTACTGTTTTAACTAGTGGTTAAAAAATGTTTTCTACAAAATTCACTAAAGTTATTTTCGATATAAATTTTTTAAAAGAGGGATAAATTTTTAATTACCAATTCACCCCCCTTCTTAGTTAGCCGCTGGGACATAAGCTTAGGTTTAACAACCTAATTCATATTAAACAAGTTTCAACAAGTGGTATCAGAGCTTTATTTTAAAATCATAAGTTTAGACTACTTTTTGATTAACATAGATTGCTACATTTGGAAACTGAAATGCTCTTGAGGGTTACTCTATAACTAGACCTCCATTGTTCGATAATATTTCTTTTGATTTTTGGAAAACACGCATGTCTACAATTTTACAGTCACTTGATTATCGTATGTGGATCTTAGTTTAGGAAGGGTATATAAAACTAACTAGACTAGTTGATGGAGTTAGAGTTGAAACACCTTTTGTGGACTGGACAGTAAAAGAACGTGACTTAGCATAACTAAATGCAAATTGCTTGAATAGTTTCTTTTGTGCTCTAAAATAAGAAGATTACATGCGGGTTTCTACTTGCAAGAGTGGAAAGGACATATGGGATAGACTTTGTATAATTTATGAGGGGACTAATAAGGTTAAGCAATCTAGACTTAATATCTTGTTGCATGATTATGAACTATTTCGCATGAAACCAAATGAATCCATTTCTGATATATACATAAGATTCACACAAATAGCCACCTCTTTACATGCATTGAGTAGGGAACTAACCAATGCTGAAATGGTTAATAAGATTTTTCATTGTTTGCCTACTGCTTATGATGCTAAAATTACTGTAATTACAGAGTCTAAAGATTTAAACATTTAGTCTATTAACAATCTTCTTAGTTTGCTAATTGCTTATGAGCAAGGAGTTAGCCAAAGAAAGATTGATGCAGGTGAACCACGAAGGGAAAAGAACATAGCACTAAAAGTGGAGGAGTCAGAGAGTGAACACTCACAACTTGAGGATGAAGACGACATTGCACTAGACAATTCAAAAGCTTTCTGAAGAGGAAGAAGAAGAGACACCAGCAATGGAATCAATGTAAATTTAATAGAAATGTCAAGATTTCAAATGATGTTATTTGCTATGAGTGCAGGAAACCTGGACATATTAAGACAGATTGCCCAAAACTCAAAGCCACTCCTAGCAAGGAGAAGGTAGAGGAGAAATCAATTGTGAAGAAGGGCAAGAAGAAATTCCAAAGAGCTTTCTGGGCGGACTCAACTTCGGACTCGTCAGAAATAAAAAAGGAAGAGGAAGTCACTAATATGTGCTTAGTGGCCAATAATCTTGATCAGTCAGATCAAGAAGATGTATGTGACTTGACTTATAATAAACATTTTGAAGTTTTTGAACACATGCATGATGCATATAGAAAGATAAAGAAAATGCATACTAGTCTGAGCTTAGAATTTGAGGAACTACAAAAGGAACATGAAATCCTTAGGAAAGATTATGCTTTGATTGATGACAACAACATAAAATTACTTGATGAATATGATGACTTGAATAAAAATCATGAAAGTTTAAAATCATCCTATGTAGAACTTGAAAAAAAAATTTAAAAATTTTAAGGATGAATCTAAGAGAAAAATTTATAGATCTAATTATACAAATCGAATTTTGAAAGATATGAATTCATATTACATATTGAAGATAAAAGCTTTCAAGGATAATAGGATAGCCCTTAAACTTGAAGATTTTACTAATCCTATTTTGTATCCTAAATTTATGTAATCCCTAAAAAGATAAATAAATAGTAGAAGACTTAAGAATCCTTTTCCAAAAGTCAAATATAATAATTGTGGATTGATTGAACACATAGCTCACACCTGTACTTTGAAGAAGAAAACTTATTTGGTGTGAAAACCTAAGATGCATAAACCTAGACATATCATACATGCATCTCTTTATAAATTGCCAAAAGGAGAACCCAAACTTGTTTGGGTTCCCAGGTCTAACATTTGATATTCTTGCAGTGTCGCTCTCACACAAGACCTCGCGAGAGCATATGGTACCTGGATAGCGAATGCTCAAAGCATATGAATGGAGATACTGCACAATTCATATCGCTGGAAGCTAGGAGTGGAGGCAAGGTTACACTTGGAGATAACACCACAAGTGAGGTGGTTGGGTCAGGTATGATTAGAAATCTTAAGAACTTTTTTATTGAGAATGTGTTATTGGTAGAAGGCTTAAAGCATAATTTGTTAAGTATAAGCCAGCTGTGTGATAAAGGATACTATGTAAATTTTTTTTCCTACTAGCTGCATTAAGCCTAAATGAAAATGATGTTTTGAATGGTATAAGGGTAAACAATGTGTATATAATAGACTTGAATTGCATTAAAACTCCTACTACTTTTTGTTTAAAAACTATTTCTGATGAATTATGGCTTTGGCATAGAAGACTTTATCATTCTAGCATGAAAAACCTTAGGAGGATTATCCAAAAGAACCTAGTAAGAGGTATACCAAAACTAGACTTTACTAAAGACCACCTTTGTGATACATGTCAATTAGAAAAATAAGTGAAGTCCTCGTTTCAGTCCAATAAGGATCTTAGAACTAGTAAACCATTAGAAATTTTGCATATGGATCTTTTTGGACCAGTTGGAACTATAAGTCTAGGAGGGAAGGAATACTGATTTGTGATTATGGATGATTACTCAAGATTCACATGGGTTAGATTTCTATTTTATAAGAGTGAATTATTTGAGAAATTTAGAAACTTTTTGACTTGGATTCAAAGAAAGCTAGGATGTGAAATTATGAATACACAAAGTGATAATGGACGAGAATTTGAGAATGAAAGATTTGAGAATTTTTGTAAGGAAAAAGGAATTGATCATAATTTTTCTGCACCTAGAATCCCTCAGCAGAATGAGATAGTTGAAAGAAAAAATAGAACATTAATAAAAGCCACCCGAGCCATGTTGGCAGAATACTCACTTCCTAAATATTTTTGGGCTGAGGCGGTTAGCACTGCATGTTATGTTCTAAAAAGGTTGAATGTGAGAACTAAATTAAATAAAATATCCTATGAGTTACTAAAAGGAAGAACACCTAATTTGTCACATTTGCATATTTTTTGTTGTAAGGTGTTTATTCATAACAATTAAAAATCTGCCTTAGGAAAATTTGATCCAAAATCAGATGAAGGAATTTTTGTAGGATACTCAAGTATTGGAAAATCTTATAGAGTATTCAACAAAAGAACTTTGATAATTGAGGAGACCACACATGTTGTATTTGATGAATATGGAATTTTGGAAGAGCCTAATGTTGTAGAAGAAGAGATTGAGATTAACTCCCAAAAGATTGATAAAATAAATTTGGAAGAAAATTTGAAAGAAAATTTGGAGGTAGAAAACCCTTTGCCTAGAGATTTGAGATTTTCTAAAAACCACCCAAAGGTGTTGATAATAGGTGAACCTAGTGAGGTCGTAAGGACTAGGCGAGGACTAAATAAGGAAGTCAATCATTCAGCCTTCATTTCAATAATATAACCCACAAATATTGATTAAGCACTTTTGAGTGAATTTTGGATTTTGGTTATGCAAGAAGAGTTAAATCAATTTATAAGAAATAAAGTTTGGGAATTAACTGTAAGGCCAAAGGATCAAAGTGTAGTTGGAACTAAGTGGGTATTCAAAAATAAAATGAATTACTCAAGAGTAGTCATTAAAAATAAGGCAAGATTGATTGCTAAGGGGTATAATCAGATTGAAGGGATTGATTTTGAGGAGACTTTTTCCCCTGTAGCTAGACTTGAAGCAATTAGGGTTTTGTTAGCCTTTACCTATTTTAGAGGATTTAAACTGTATCAAATGGATGTAAAAGTATCTTTTGAAATGGGGTAATTTAAGAGGATGTTTTTGTAGAACAACCTCCATGTTTTAAAAATTCTAAATACCCAAATCATGTATTCAAATTAAAAAAGGAATTATATGGATTGAAACAGACACTTAGGTCTTGGTATGAGAGATTGAGCACCTTTCTACTTGAAAGATCATTTGAAAAAGGAAGTGTGGATACAACTCTCTTTTTGAAGAAATTTGGAAAAGATATACTCATTGTACAAATTTATGTTGATGACATCATCTTTGGATCTTCAAATAAAAATCTTTGTGATGATTTTCTTAAAACAATGAGTAGTGAATTTGAAATGAGTATAATGGGAGATTTATGTTACTTTCTAGGCTTTAGCATTAAGCAAATTGAGGAGGGTACATTTCTTTGTCAGTCTAAATATGTTAAGGACATCCTCAAAAAGTATAAAATGTATAATGCTAAACCTGTTAGTACACCTATGAGTTCCTCAGTTCAGTTGGATAAGGACCCTAAGGGAAAATCTATTGATCAAAAGAAATTTAGAGGGATAGTTGGATCTTTACTTTACTTGATAGCTAGCCGGTCTGATATCATGTTTAGTGTTTGTTTGTGTGCTAGATTTCAATCAGATCCAAAAGAATACATTTAATAGAAGTAAAAAAGAATTTTAAGATATCTGTTAGGAACTCAAAACTTAGGAATTTGGTATCCTAAGTTTAGCTCTTCAATTGAAATAGTTGGTTATTCAGATTCTGACTTTGCAGGTTGTAGGGTGGATAGAAAGAGAACTTCTGGAATATGTCAGTTTATTAGAAATTCTTTAATCTCTTGGTCCAGTAGAAAACAAAATTTAGTAGCCTTGTCTACTGCTGAAGCTGAATACATTGCATTAGGAAGTTGTGTGGCACAAGTACTTTGGTTGAAACAACAGTTGATTGATTTAAGATTAACTATAGGCACTATTCCAATTTATTGTGATAACACTAGTGCTATTTGTATTTTTAAAAATCCTATTCAACATTCAAGAATCAAATATATAGACATCAGGCATCATTTCATAAGGGATCATGTATCCAAAGGAAAAATTGAACTCATTCATGTTTCTACAGAAAATCTACTTGCAGACATTTTTACAAAACCTTTATCCTTTGATACTTTCAGTGCATTAAGAATAAGACTTGGTGTGATCGATTTGAATACTTAATTAAAATTTTTCTACAACATTGATGTGTGTTTTTCTAGTTAGTACTTTTGTGTGTATTTATTTTTTTTAGGTTTGTGATTTTCTATATTTTGGTTATGTGTTTTTATTTTTCATTTTTTTATTGTGTTTGTATTTTAGTTTTATAAATTTCTCACATCTAGACTTTGGATTGCATGTTTTTGAAAAAATTGAGTGAAAATCATCCAGGACGAAATAATTTTTGTACGAGATGAATTGTGTAGTGTGATAACTATTAATTTGAACGATTTGAGTACAATTTTTCTATTTTTATTTTTCACTTCGTCTTTACGAACGTCACGATCGTCCAAATGAAATTTTCAAATGTCTGTATGATTAATGGACAATTAAATGGATAAGGTCATTTTTAATATACATGATTGTATGTACAAACCTTTGGTTCGTACAGACGAACATTTGGTGGTTCGATGTGGGGGACGGTATAAACTGCCATCAAAATGATCTTTAATGTCTGATTGTCCAAGACAAACACATGTTTGTCTGTACGATGGTTTGGTCAAAAGTCTGTATGAAAGGACGCATCATTACTTGTGTGGTTACGAAAAGTTGTTTCATTTTTGGACTCATTCGTTCGTCCATATGAAATTTTTTCGTGCGGGACGAATAAAAGTCGTACGGGACGAAATTATTTTCATCTGTACAAAAATAATTTTTTCATTAAATTGAAGGCTTTTGAATTCAAATGTCATCACTTCAAACATCCCTTTCAAACCCTTTTTCACTTAGATCTTCTCTATGGCAAGTTCTAGCAAAAGGCAAAAGGTTTTAGCCAATGGTCCACACAAAAACACTAGTGATAACTTTCTATCTAAGGCCAACGAAGAGTCATTTTCTAGATTTGTCTCTGCTAAGATCACCCCTTCTAGAGTTCTTCTTCAATAACAATTGACTTTTAAGGTAATGAATTTGTTTGCTTCCACTCAATTTGGTCTCATTCTCACACTAGTCTACTTCTACAATAAAGAGACCTTTCACTACTTCATAGCAAATATGTCTTTCAATTATGACCATTATGTAATTAGGTCATATGTTTTTAAAAAGAAAGTAGAAATCACAAAGGCAAACTTAGGAATTTTTTTGAACTTAAGGACTGAAGGGATTAGAGCCCATACCTTGACACTACTTCTGATTTTGACTAGACTGAAATTAATCAAGTGATTAGAGGAATTATATTTAAGGAGCATATGCCTAAAGTGTCCTCTCTTATTCGTAATGCTCGTATCATCCAACATGTTCTTCGAACTTCCATAATTCCTAAAGCAGGTGATAGAGTCAATATTACTCCTCTTCTTTCTATAGTAACCTACTTGATTTTGACTGACCAACCTATAGATGAAGCCCAACTAATCATTGACTATCTTTATGAACTTTCTGAAATTAGTCATGTCACCCATAAAAGAAAGAAGAACATTGCCTTATGACATCTTGTTGCCTACATTTTGGAGAAGAAGTATGAATTTGTTCATCCAGTTTAAGATTTTGAAGAACCTCTCTACTACAACGACAGATCTTTTAGAGTAATCTTCAATAAAGATGAACCACGTAAAACACATGTTTTTAGTGACTCAGAGGAGGAACCTGAACCTGCACCTGCTAGTGAACGAAATTACCAAGATTTGGTTCAGATTTGATCGTTTAGAGTCTCATTTTGATCAAAGATTTGATCAAATTGAAACTCACTTACAGCAGCAGGATGTTCAGTACAATCAAGACATGGGATATATGTGAGAACAAATAAATGATATAAGTTCAAATATGCTTATGATAAGTAGTTATTTTAATTTCTTTAGTACTGTACCTCGTCCTCCTCCAGATCAGGGCCCATCATAGTGATTCATGTATTTGCTTATGATCTTCTTTAGTTGATGTGATTATACTTTGATAGTTTATGATGTGATATGTTTTAGTTATGTGTTAGTTTTCATTTATGTTTTAGCATTTATGTTTTATGATGTATTGATATCATTTCTAAAAATTGTAATATTCATTATCATGATATCAATATAAGTTATCTTATCTTGGTTTTAATTTTGTGTTGAAATGTATGTTAGCCTACATGAAAATCTCTAAAAAAATTTATCTTAAGAGTGCTTTACCATGAAGTACAATACAAAATTAAATTCATTAGAAAAATAAAATTTTCCTAAATTTATGTTTTTCTTATAACTTGATGTAATTAAGATTGTCAATTTCATGTCTCTTATTAGACTACATTAATGTTTAATATTATTATTGCAATTGTGATGTTTTCTTATTTTGTATTTCATTTATCAATAAATATTATTGTACATTAAAAGATTTGAAAATTTTTATTTTTGATTTTGGAATGATCAAGATTACTCTTGAAAAATATACAAATGTACAAAAATTAAAAGGAATGCGCAATGATTCATAATTTGAAAAAGAGGCATAAAATAAGCCCACATGTAAAAAGATGCACAAAAATGTGTCACAACTATTAAAAAAATAGATGTGCAAATCGTCACATGTGGTAGTTAATTCTTTCCATAATCTTTCAATCTCTTAATTCAAACTGATCTTTTGTACATTTTTATTTCTTATTGAAATTTGAAATATGTATAAATTTTATATTCATCCTTTATGCAATGATATTCTTTATCTTCATGTCTAAATTGATTTATATTTTTTATATATCTTTTTTATTATAAAAGTTATATCTCTTCTTAAATTCTATGAATCATTTTTATTTACCTAATGATTTGATTTTATTTGTAATATTTATTTCAATCACTTTCAAGGATCAATTATTAAATGATTATCATATGACTGCTTACATTTCAGTTATTTTTCTTCTTCTCTTTTTGTTGTTGTCAAAAAGGGGGAGAAAATAATGTTTGTATTGTTTTCTGTTATCATATTATTTTCTGTTATCATATTGTTTCGTATGTTTGTATTATTTTTTTGTTATCGTATTGTTTTCGTATCGTATTTAAAAAAAAAAAGAAAGAAAAGAAAAGAAAAGAGAGATACATTTGTTGTGCAATGCCTTCTTATTTTCATACATTCATCAATTTAGGGGGAGTTTAGGAGATTCTTAGAATTTGAAAATTATACAAACAATAATTGTTTTGCCATCATCAAAAAGGGAGAGATTGTTAAGAGAGTTGCAATTTGCATGTTTTATCTTCTTACAACTTATATAATTTTGATGATTCCAAATATTATTATTTTAAGCTTTGTTTTCCCCTAACACTTTTTAGAAAAATTGTTTTATCTTGTGTGGACTAACATTTCAGGATAATCGAACTCCAAACTAATGAAGACTTTAAATCAAAATTCAGCATGAGATAGTTTGTTAATTGCAGTTTGTAATTTTTATTGTAATTGAGTTTGAGAAAATATGATTTTAATTAAATAAGCTTAGCACACACACACACACTTGGGGAGATCTTTAAAAATCACACTAATCGTACGGGACGAACCTTGCTCATACGGGACGATCAAGTCAGTTAATCCCCTCGAAAGAGCAATGGAACGAACATAAAGTGAGAAAATTTTTCTAAGTCCTGATCGTCCAAACGAATTTCTCAATTCGTCCCGAAACGATCTACTATGGATTCTCACTTTGTGATGAATAGTCCAGACGATTCATCCTGTTCGTGCCAGGATGAAATTCTCTCTGGAAAATTTTTGTCCAGACAAACTTCTATTCGTCCCAGGATGAAATGCTCTCTGGAAATTTTTGTCCAGATGAAATCTTATTCATCCCAGGATGAAATGCTCTCTGGAAAATTTTCATCCATACGAGCTCCTATTAGTCTCAAGACGAAATGCTCTATGGAAACTTTTCATCCAGATGAACTCCCATTCAAAGCCAATGGATACCTTGCCTCTCTGATAAATCATTAAATGTTTGTAACATGAAATCTCTATAGCATTATTTTAAGGCAATGACCAACCTGCACTCGCATGCTGTGAGGTCAACTTGAGTGGTCTGAGGATGACCTGCCATCTTGATTAGGTCTAGATGGAGAGCCTTTTGATCTTCTCCGAATATTTCTACCTGTTCTGGATCAAATATTATAAAATACATAGTGAAAACGATGAGAAGAATGCTAAATTTAAAATTAAAACAATAAAATAGGAGGAAAACTACTATCCTTTATGTGAAAATTTTTCATGCTCCACACTATTAGTATTATATGTTAACACCTTCAAATCTAATCGCCATTATTAGAGATTTGACTATGGATAACATGGATTTTATGGATAAATGAGTTAATTGTAAAGCCTGAAGTGCTTCTTTTTGTTGATGGAACACAGCTCGAACAAGGAAAATAGAGAAACATGAAACTAAGAGAAAATAGAACGCTTCACTTCATTTTCAAAGATACAAGGTGGTATAAATAGACCCTAGTGGATACATGAATAGTGAAGATCTATAGCATCCTTCAGTACAAATAAAATAATAAGATGCTTTGTAGACCTAGTCTTGATATGTTAACACCCCTTGCAGCCTGATGAGTCATTTGAGGAGGTCAGTTTGTTGAAAAGATGACAAAATCGATGTGTAGGTAAAGCTTTAGTGAATATATCCACTAGTTGGTCTTTGCTTGATATGTGATGAACTTGAATGTTGTTGTTCTTAATACACTATCGTATGAAATGACAATCAACCTATATGTTTGGCGCAAGCATGAAATACAGGATTGTTAGCTAACTTTATAGCCGAAGTGTAGTCAAAAAAGAGTTTAGTTGGAGCACGTTGAATGTATCCAAGTTATTGAAGAAGCTGACGGGTTCATATGATATCTACTGCAACTTATGCTAATGCCATATATTCAGCCTCGGTAGATGATCTTGCTATAGTAGTTTGCTTCTTTAAGCTCAAAGAAATGATATATGAACCCAAGAATGTGCAATAGCCAGTTGTTGATTTGTGGTCTATATGGTCTCCATCCCAATATGAATCTACATAACATGTTAGCACAAGAGATTTTCAAGATAGGGGTAAACCAACATGTATATAACCTTTAACGAAATGAAGGATACATTTAAGTGATTCAAAGTTGTTGTTCATCGGATTTTGCATGTGTTGGCAGACACGATTTACAGCATAAGTGATATCCTGTCTTGTAAATGTTAGATATTAAAGTAATCCAACCAGTTGATGGTAGAGTGTTTGAGTAATCTGGTGATGTATCCGGGAGCTTATGAGGTTTAGTGATTATGGGAGTTTCAACTGGTCTGCAATTTAGCATTCCAGCCCAAACAAGAATTGATTGAGCATAGTAGCTTTGATGTAAAAAGAATTCCATCGTTGATTGGGACCACTATAATACCCATGAATTTTGACAAAGTACCTAGCCTCATGTTAAATCGAGTGTGAAGCTTGTTTAGTAATTCTTTATAGCCTTGCGATTGTTGCCCATTATAATAAGATCATCAACATATATAAGAAAATATAATTGAACTTCATCTTTGCAATATATCATAAGAGATGGATCGGAATTGATTATACAAAAGCCAAGAGTTCGGAGATAATCTATGAGAGTATAAAACCATTGTCGTGGCGATTACTTAAGGACATATAGAGCCTTTTTCAATTTATAGACATATGTAGGATGAAGTTCATCAATGAACCCCGGTGGTTGTTTCATGTAAACATTTTCATGTAATGGGCCATGTAATAAAGTATTAGATGCATCTAATTGATGAATGGGCCATGCATTATGTAAAGCAATAACAATTAAAATTCGAAAGGTTGATATTTTAGCTACTGGGCTAAATGTTTCAGTGTAATCTAACCTGTATTCTTGCTTGTAACTGAGAGCCACTAGAAGAGCTTTGTACCTGGCAATGGATCCATCCAAGTTATACTTAGTTCTTTTTTTTTTCTTTTTGAAAAATGCTAAAAATGCATAGAAAGAGGAAAAGGCACCTAGATACAAGCTACTGAGAGTGATATAAACTATCACACTCTTCCTTTACTAACTTGCAAAAGGAAGACAGAAGTTCACTCTCACAAAACAAATCCCAAAAAAAATCAAAAGATAAAGCTAAGTTAGCACAGTAATCAGCTAACTTATTACAATTGCGACTAACACAATGAAAAATCACATTTTTGGAAATTACTAAAAAAAGAAGAATCTTCGGTAACCGTGCTCCAATAAATATTCTTCAATATAATGTGCAGTTTATGAAAAATATTAAGAACGTTCTTATTGTCGTCTTCCACAACAATGCCTTGAACATCTTTAAATCTACCATGTAAAACTTCTTTAAGAGCAGAAAAAGCAGAAAACTCCAATTGAGCAATGTCCCAATGCATCTTGCCCAATCTAAAAGCTAAAAGAAATCTACCTTTACAATCCCTTACAATGCCACCGATACCAGCCTCATAATTTCCTCTAAGAGAAGCATCAAGATTAATCTTAATCCAATCGGGTGGAGGGAGTTTCCATTTATCATAAAACAGTCCTTGGGACTAATTAACAACCCAGTTGTCTGATTGAACAAGATGCAGATTATCAGAACATATAAAACTGAGAATAGAAATTGCAATAAACACATTACTTTCTTCAGGTTTCCCATGCTTAACCCTGTTTCTATGATTCCAAAGAAACCATATAATAGTTAAATACAATTTAACCACCATCATATTACCTTCTTTAAGCTTCAATAAGCCAGCCAAGCAGTCATTCCAGCCATTGAATTCTGGTAATTGGAATCCCCAGCCTCTAAGAACGTCCAACACCTTCCATAGCTTGCAGCAAATGGATGAAACATGATTGATATCTTCCACTACATCACACCCCAGCGGACAAACAAGAAAATCAGAAAGTTTTCTTCTGTAAAGAAAATCTCCTGTGGGAAGAGCATCCAAGAACAATCTCCAAATAAAGACCTCCAGCCTTGCATTCAGTTTCAGTTTATAAACCTAATTAATATGAACAATATCCTCCTTATCTTTATAACCATCCTCCATAAGTAAAGCAGAGATAGACTTCCCTGACATCTTATACTTTAACTCCATGCAATCCTCATCCATATCTGGAAAAATCTGGACTCTACAAATCAGTTCCAGTAAATATGTCCCAAAAAACATACTCAGCTTTTCACGGTCCCAACTTCCCTCAGTAATAAAGAAATCCAGGGTAGTGTTATCATCCTCAAAAGAGCCTACAAACGTTGGCCATTTGAGTAAATATTTATCCAAAATCCAGATGTCCTTCAAAACTTTAATCTTGGAACCATCCCCAATTTTCCATCTTATAAGATTTTTGAGAGCATTCCAGCCAGAAAAAATTATCTTCCAAGTTGAAGAACTACTTCTATGCAACCCATAATTCCACCAATTAACTCCATACTTAGTAAGAAGGTTCTTGCTCAAGAAGGAATCTGGCTTCTCAATCATCTTCCATGCAAATTTGGCTCTCATAGCACTTCTCCTCGCCACAGCTGAATGAATGTTCCAACCTCCAAACTGTTTTGGTTTACACAAATGCTCACATGCCACATAGTGAATGCCCCATTTTCCATCACATTTTTTCCAGATAAAGTATCTACAAAGTTTCTCAAATTCCATCAAAGCCTTCAAAGGAATAAGAGAGCGAGTCATGATAAAAATAGGAAGGGAAAGATAAACTGATTTTATCAAAACTAGTCTACCTGCAAGAGAAATATATCAATTCCCTCAAGCATTGATTTTTTTTACTGGATTTATCCAATAACAGCTGAAAGTCCACCTTCCTTAATCTTCTCAAGGCCAATTTAATACCCAAATACTCAAATTCTTCTACTAATTTAATTCCCATAAATCTGGAAATCTGCACCTTCCTCCTTTCCACCGAACTACCACAAACCAAAGAAGATTTATGGTAGTTGATATTTTGGCCTGTCCACTTACAATAACCCTCCACAATCTCTCTAACCTTCTTCATAGTACTCACTTTAGCTTCCATAAAAGCAAAATATCATCTGCAAAAAGAAGATGTGATATCTTCTGGGAATTAGAGGAAATTCTAACACCCACATCAACACCACTACTATAGAAAGCATTAGAAAGTAGTTGAAAACAAAGGGCAAAAAGAAATGGTGATAGAGGGCATCCTTGATGAAAGCCACTCTTTCCCTCAATCCAATTAGAATTAGAACCATTAATCAAATTAGAATATCTGGGATCTAGGATACATTCCATCACCAAGTTCACAAACCTGATAGGGAAACCTAAATCTGCCATCATCTTCTTCAAAGTTTCCCAACACATACTATCATATGCTTGCTCCTTATCCAATTTGATTGCTAAGAAACCATCACTAGCTTTAGAATACCTTAATTTGTTGAATACCTCCTGAGCTAATAGAAGATGGTCTGAGATCGATCTTCCCCTCACAAAAGCCGCCTGTTCTTCAGAAATAATCCTTGGAATGACCCCCAACATTCTATTAAGCAATACCTTTGCTACAATTTTATAGATTGAATTACAAAGTCTGATAGGACTGTAAGCAGTTGGAACACTAGGATTAGAAGACTTGGGAATCAAAACAACTAAGGTGTCTTTCCAATCCTTACACATGATACCGGTGAGGAAAAACTGCTGCATAGCTCTTACTACATCCTCCTTAATGATGCTCCAAAATGCTTTGAAAAAGGAATATGTGATTCCGTCATAGCCCGAGGCCTTATTGCTGCCCAGATTCACAATAACTTCCTTTATCTCAGCTTCAGAAAGATCATTCTCAAGTAAAATCTTATCACTATCTTGCAAAACCAGCCACAGTTTAGGTCACTCAGAAAAACAGCAATTTCTGGACTTCCATTTATTTTGAAAGAATTTATAAAACACCTCCTCCACTTCTTTAGGATCATCATTCAATACCCCATTAGAATCCTTAACTTGAGCAATCCAGTTGACATTCCTCCTTGAATTGGCAACAGAATGGAAGAACTTGGTATTAGTATCACCCTCTTCAATCCACATAGCCTTTGCTCTTTGCTTCCACCGAGTATTCAAGTTATGAAGTATGACATTAAGTTCTTTGACTTTAGCTTTAAGTAACCATAATTTATCTTCACTCAACCAACCTTCTCTAGCTTCTTCTTCTTGTAATTGAATAATTTTAGCTTTCAACATATCTTTCTCCATAGAGAAATCTTTCAATCTAGCCTTACTCCAATAAAATAAATCCTTCAAAGTTCTTTTGCATTTTTTATTGAGCACCTCCATGTCATCCCCCAAGAAGGGCCTCCTCCACCTACTAGAAATAATATGTTCAGCAGTCTTAAAAGACAACCAAGTATCTTCAAACTTAATGCATCTTCTCCCTCTAAAAACCGAATAAAAAATCTTCAAAACAATCGGACTATGATTTGAAGCCACTCTGGCTAGGTGTCTTACCAAAGAAATTTGGATTTTGTTGATGGCCAAGGTGTTTTAAATACACCTATCAAGTCTTTCCAGAATTTGTCCCCCACCACTTTTGTTATTGCACCAAGTGAATCTTGAACCAATAAACCCAACTTCATGATAGTCATTATCATTCATAAACTTCACCATATCCAAGGAGCCTTATGAGAGCTTAAATCTTCTACCACCCTTCTTGTCTTCTTGAGCCAAAATACAATTAAAATCCCCTCCAACAATGGAAGGAATTTTTCTATGGGAAACCTCCTGAACATGCTCCCAAAGAAATCTTCTATTAAGAGCCTCCTTGCTAACATAAACTGTGGAAATCATCCACACCCCTCTATTGAAGATATTAAGATCACCAATAACACATTGATCTGAAGTCTTTAAAACTGAAAAAGAAGCCACATCTGATCTCCATAAAACCATAATTCCAGCAGAAAGCCCTTCTGAGGGAAGAAGAAAATAATCCCAACCAAGACCCATCATCCTAACAAAAGAGTCTCTACCCAGAGAAGTGATTTTTGTTTCAATCAACCTATCAAAGAACACCTTATAGTCTTTTATAATTTCCTTCAAGTAAAGAGAGGCCTCCCTCTTTTTTGCCCCCTCTATAATTCCAAAATACTATTGATTCCATTAAAAAGGTTTGGGGGAATAGCCCCCAACTATTTTCTTATTACCTCCATCCAGAAATCTGCCTCTAGAATTGCTCTTAATAGGACCTAAAGCCTTGAGTTCTTTTGCAAGCTTGTATTTCACCAATTCCCCATTAGAGAAAACCTCTTTCTCACTTCCCACAACACATAGTCTCCCCTCACAGCCCTTGATACCTCCACCTCCGTATGAATTCTCAAATACAAGAGGCGCCACTACACTGTTATTTTCATCACAAGCAACAATAATGGAATTTTTGCATACATCTCCACTTCCATCATCTTCCACCCCATTCAACACATCAAACTTATTCATATTTATTGAATTAAATGGAATATCAACACCAGAAACTGTACCATTATTAAAAATTGCAGCCTCAACTGGAGCAATGTTCTTCATTATCCATACTAGCAGAATTCCTTCCAAAATTAAACTCCTCTTCTCCAGGTATTTCCCCTTCCTCCCAGTGATTTACTTCAGTAGCTGTTTCAACTTTATCATTAGCATCAATACTTTGAGTTCCTTTTCCAGCAACATCATCATGAATCCCCTTTGTTATCTTCCACTATTGTTTAACAGATTTCAGCTTATCTTTCTGCATAATAAGTCTTCTATTAATTTTCCTTTTAACCATGATCCAAGGTCCATAAGAGGAATCAATAACCTCCCCCTGAACCTTTTCCACCTTCTTATCATGCCTTGACTCCCCTCCATCCACAATCTTATCAGAATTTCTAGAATTCTTTACCTTACAATCAAATTTCAGATGTCCCACCATTCCACATTCATAACAAAAAGTAATATCTTTTCATACTCAAATCTTTGAAAGAACCTTCCAGAGATACTTTCAACCCATACTCCTAAAGGAAGACATTGATCCAACTTAAATCTCACACAAACTCTGGTGAATTCTCTTTTCCCTCACTAAAACATATTACCATCCATTATCAAAGGCTTGCCAACCGATGAAGCAATTCTAGCAACATTCACTTCATCCCAACATTGCAAGGGTAAGTTAAGCATTCTAATCCAAATAGGTGAGGTTAAACCTTTCAAAGAAAGAGTAGAAAATTCTAACGACCACTTCTCCATCCCCACAATGTGGTCGTTGGCAAACCATGGCCCTCCTGACAGAACACCTTCCATCATCTCTGTCGAATCAAAAGAACACAAAAACCAACCCTTCCCAAGAGTTGTAAAATGAAAGTTCCCAAAAATTTTCTACTGTCTCCTTATTTCCCATGCTACAACATGTGTAGGAATTTCCTTTCCAAAAACTTTAATCACCAAAGAATTTTTAAGCTTTTTGGAATTTGAAATCTCAACTTCTTCTTTCAATTTCGCGGCCTTACCATCTTCCGAGAAGACCATATCCTCCTCCTTGAAATCCAGCATAATATAAGGATTTTTCTTCCACAGATTAACTTCCATCTCAGCCATTCTCTTAACTGGCATTACCTTACTAACCTTGTCCACAATATCTTTAACAACTGAATCAGACCCTCCCAAGAAATGGCCATTTTTGTTAACAAAATTACAATCATTCGTATTTATCCCATGGACTTATCCAGATATCGCATTTGAATTGTCGTACCTATTAACAAAGATGTTCATTTCAGAAGATGCTGCCGCCGAATCACAAGAATTTTGATCAGATAACTTTCTGACCAACCGTGGGGATATAAAACCTTCATCTACAACAATAGATTTTCCTTTTCCTTTAACAACTAAAACTTTCATTGACCTATCCACGATGTTCTCTTTGTTTATCAGAGGCCCATTCGAACATCTGGAAACAGGATTCAATACCTTTAGATTTTCACCAGACTTCTTATGATTAATTCTGCCAAGATCTTGACTCACTACAAGAAAATCACCCAAAATCAGTGGTTTTTTCCAACGGCTTTGATGGTAATACTGGCAGTTTTCAAAACCACCGGCGGCTTTTTAGTTGTTCTCAAACCGCCGAAAAAATGGCGTAGGAAACAATTTGCCGGCGGTTTTTGCCGGCGGCTTTATTAGCTGACGGTCTTCCGGCAGCTTATACCGCCGGTTATTATCCGGCTTTGTACCGGCGGTGTTTCAGACGTTGTATCTCCAGTCATTTTACCGACGGCTTACTGGCGGTCCCTTCACCGACGGCTTGTCGGCGGTTACAGCGGCCGGTGTGCCCTTATAAGCTTCGGTACACCACTGGTACGACACTGGCGGTTCCCCTGCGGTCTTGGCCGATGGTCTTACCGGCGGTCTAGACCACCAGGCTTTCACCGGATAACCGCCGGGTGCCGTTGGTAACCGCCGATATAATATCGGTGGTTTAACGAAGTTACCGGCGGCATCAATCATCCGTCCGGTATCGTAGTTTCCTACGGCCAAACCACCGGTTGGCCGCCGAAAACCTGTAGCACCTGAAAAAAAAAATTGATAACCTCCCCTCTATTTGAGGGAGGTTCACCCTAAATTCTAAACCTGCACAGAAAGTAATATATAAGAAGTTTTGTGCAACACGCCGCTATATTCAATCAACTATCACAACTATATACATAAGCACAACCAAACAAAATATTAAATGTAAACAAAGTTAATATGTTCAACAAGCAAACATAAGTTCACAAGTTCAGAAGTTCACAAATTTACAAGTTCACAATAAACATAAAAAAGTTCTACTCCTCAGATGTATCCTCGCTGTCTCGAGATGTTCGTCGCTGCTCTTCCTCTTGCTTCCTCTGATTTTCAACTCTGTAGGATTGCAGCTCTGCTTGGATTTAATTTTGAACCCTTCTCATTTCTTCAAGGGTGTTGGCTCCCGACCAAGGTACTCTTTCTGAAAATTTAAGATATAGTTATAATAACATAAATATATTTAATAAACTAATTTAAAACTCTTACCAGTCGCCGCCTATGTTTCGTATGAGGTACAGATCCACCAGTATGAAGTTATAGTAATAATGACATACATCCATTAATACAACAATCAATTTTTGTAGCAGTGAGACCCAGCTTGGATACTAATTTCTTCGTTCTGTACAAGTCTGAGGGAATTAAATTATCTGTTGGATTAGTTTCCTTCATAAGACCAATAAAGTCATTGAAATAATCATGGGGAATATTATACTCAGTTTTAATACTTAGCATCCTCACTATAATGGATAATTCTGAATGTGTACTGCAACCATCCTAAATTGGCTTTTGAGCTGAATGTAATAACTCAAAGAATTTTTGTGTTTTTGCATTTGGTGGCTCTTTCGCACTAGACCTTAAATTATGACCTGCTACATCAAAAATCAGTTCTTTATAGGGTATATTCATTTGATCTTCATCAAATGTTTCATAAGCTATAGATGAATCGGCATGAGCATCTCTATGTGGCTCATACTCGCCATGTGATGTCCAAATCTAGTAGTTTGGAAGAAATCCCCTACGATATAAATCAACCTTCACATCATCGGGCTTGAGGAATGCAAGATTTTTATGCTTCGAACATGGATATCTAAACATTTTATCAAATTGAAAGGAAGGCAGTTGAGATGCAACTTGAATGAAAGTTTTAACTCCATGTATAAATTCAACAGTCAATCATTTTCTTCCCGGCAACAATCTGTTATACATCCAACTTCTCAATTCTTGGATAGTCATTTGGACGTTGAAGCAAACGTCCCCCTACATAGTTATGAAAATATTATTTATAACACATGTAAAAATATGTATATTAAAGTCAAGGGAGACTATTGAGCACGATTCGGCACCATAAAGCATTGCAGATTTTGCCAACATATTATAGAATTTTTACTGAAGTTTAAGGGAGACTATTCTATCACACAACCCATGTGCTACATTATTTCCCTTGGACCCTAAAAAACTCTTCATTAATGAGTTAAAGTCTAAGTAATCAACTATCATGTCTAGTGCTAGCTTTTCTGAACCCTCTAAAGAAATTCAAGTGCCCTCAATAAGTTGTTTTCTCTCCACCCCACAAAAAACCTATAATCACCATGTTGATCTTCCTAGTATGTGATTATATGGTAAATTTTGAAATATGAGTATTAATTTATTTCTTGTAGAGAATATTCTAGTGCTCATGCAAAAAAAAAATTTTCTTGTGCTTTTGGAGATGAAAGTGATATGTTGCACTTTAAGTTAAATGAAATCTCACATGAGATTAGTCTAGATCTCTCCCCATATTGCTTGGACTCTCACATGAGCAATTTGACTTTCCTATCCTTGTCTCAAGATCTCTACCAAAAAAAAAACATCTATTACTACTCAAGTATAGATCCTCAAGCCTATGTTATTGAGTTTGTAAAGTGGCCAATTAAAAATCCTAACTTTTAAAATAATTACTTTAACCATATATCACATGGATCGATCATACAATATAATTTGCTCATTTCCAGTCTTTGATCATCCTGTGTGATGAATGGTAATATAGTATCAGTTCTATTCAAAATCCTCTTATAAGATATAGTAGTATAGTATAATTAGTTAAATCAAATCGCATATCAATTCAAATTTAAAAATGTCTACTAACTAATTTTTTGTGTTTACATGTTTTATCCCTATATCTATCTTGGCCACATTATCCTTAGTTAATTTTTGCCTAATATTAACATGTTTAGTGCAAGAGTGTTGAATAAGAATTTTTTTTTTTTTTTGTAGATCACACTCATATTATCACAAATGATTAGAAGAACTTCTACGGATAGTCAATAATCAAGAAGTTATTGTCTTTAGCTAAAGAAATAGGGTAACATAACTTCCAACAACTACATAACCAACCTTTATATTGGAAAGAGCTATAGAATCAAATACTAGATTACAAACTCTTGTAAATGTCCAGTGAGAACAAATAATCATAGAAAATCATTCACGGTTACCTTCAACTCCCGGTTATCCTTCAACTCCCACTAACACATACGCATACGGCCGATGTGAGATCGACGGCGGCAAGGTAGTGAGACTTCAAGGAAAGGCAGGTGTGGGGTCGGCGGCTGGAGAGAAGACGTCGGCCGGAGAGAGAACGTCCGATCGAGCGCGAGGCGTGCGAAGGCGAAGGCAGAGGTCAGCCGAAGTGAGAGAACGCAAACATAGAAATGAACTGGGAGGCGCACACCTGTTCATTTTAAGGCTTAAACTAGTGGCTTTTAGGCAATCTCCATCGCCGGTAACAAAATCACTTAACACCGGCAGTATAAGCCGTCGTTATACCGCCAGAAATTTTGACCGCTGGCGGTTTGATAACCGCTGCTAGTTCCGACAGCATCAACATAGATAACCGCCAGTGTGCCGCCGGTAATAACCGGCGGCTAAATCGCCGGCGAAACCACCGTTGATACCGGCGGCCCACTAACCGTCGGTCAAAGCTGTCGGTAACAGCTGAATTTCCTGTATTGACTCAAAGGACCTAAACCAGCCGTATTACTTGCCACCGCAGCTGAAGATGGCCGGCGGCCATCCAACGCCATCAACTTGACAACTCCTTATCGACAGGATTGAAAATCGGGAAATCAAGAATTCAAAAAAACTTTGAATTTTCTCTCTCTAAAAACCGAGAGCTTCTCTCTCTAGGCTTTGTATTAAGAAGTTATACTTAGTTCGGAACATCCATTATAGCTAAGGATGTTTAGATTTGGAGCTATAGGAATGAATTCCCATGTCCTTGGGATTGCAGAGCCTGAAACTCTTGAGACATAGCTTGATGTCAATGTTTATGTTTTGACGCTTGTGTGTAACAGGTTGGGTCTAGAGATCCAATTTTATGTGTGAGATTGAATATCCTTTTGGGTTTGAGATGACCGATCTGAGATCGGGCTTTCATAAAATGAGTTAAAATATTTGGAACTGTTGGTGGTTGAGATGAACCAAGTATAGTGGTGCTAATAGTGGTCGAATAAGTAGGTTGAGATATAGTTTGAACAACTTTTGTATGTGTGCAGCTAGAAGGAATAGATGAAGCAAGATGTTGATGGGAATAATTAGTAGGTTGAGTTATGGCAGACGTGGGAACTAAAAGAAGAGGATGAAAAAAATAGATTTCAATTGATGAGTATGAGGTTGTTGCATTTGTTGGTAGGGAAAATCTTCTTCCTTAAAAAGAACATGACGAGACGTATAAATTATATTAGTGAGAGGATCTAAGCATAGGTAACCTTTTTGAGAATTGGCATACCCAACAAACTCGTACTATTTGGAAAAGAAACTAAGTTTGGAATTTGAATATGGTTCGAATCAAGGATAATAGAGACATCCAAACATTTTAAGATGAGTATACACAGGTAATTTATTATAAAAACATTCATATGGGGATTTGTTATTTAGAATTCGAGTTGGTAAGATATTAATGAGACGGAAAGCTGTGTGCAGAGCTTCGACCCCACAGTTTGTGAGAAGAATGAGAGTGAATCAATAAACTTCGAATAATTTCTAAAATATGTCTATGTTTTCTTTCCACTGTGCCATTTTGAGCTAGAGTATAAGGGCACGTGTATTAGTGTAGCATTCCAGAAATTTTACAAAACATTTGCAATTATTTGTTGATATATTCACCTCCTCCATCATTTCTTAGAATTTTTATATGCTTGTTAAACTGACAATTGACCATGTTATGAAATTCAAGAAAATTTTGAAAAATCTCATATTTTTGAAATAAAGGACAAACCCATAAGAATTTAGTGTAATCATCAATAAATGAAACGTAGTAACAATATCCTTGTAAAAATTTAGTGGGGCAAGGACCCCAAATATTAGAATGAACAAGTTCAAAAGGAAAAGATGTAGTAGACGTCGAATGAGGAAAAGATAACTGAGTACTTTTTGGCTAAATTACATGTGTCACAATACTTCATATGAATGTTGCAACATATGGTATTATGTAATCTAGTAAGACACTGAATTTTGTAAGACTCAGGATGACCCAATCGACTGTGCCAAAGATCTGATAAAGTTTGCACCCAAAGTAAAGCTAGTGTCGAGGGCTAAGCAGATGAATGGATCGAGTATAGACCATTATGACATGGTCCTTGAAGTAGAACCCACTTGGTCTTCAAATCCTTGATTTGATAGCCATTAGAAGAAAAATGTTATAATACATGAATTATCACCGAGTTAACTGATAAATAGGTAAGAGATTGAATGCAAGATTGGGAACTTGATAAAGATATTTCAATTTAAGATTACCTGATGGTGTGGGTAGAAGACCTTTGCTAGTGTATTGAATTGGAAGAGGTTAACCATTGCCTAAGGTAACTTGAGAATTACCTGTGTATGGTTCGGTTAAAAAAAAATGGGGCGAACCAGAGGTAAGATGAGTTTATGCTCCACTATCTAAGATCCACTCTGATTGTTGTGATGTGTCATTCAACTAAAATAGAGCATGTGTAGGCTTTGCTTCCTGATATGTTGGATCATTGTGATACCAACATTTGATTGCAGAGTGACCTTGCTTGTTGCAGATTTGGAAAATAATGCTACGATTAACTTGACGATTTCCTCTGCCACCGGAGTTGGATGAACGAGAATTGCATGGAAAACTGGGAGGTTGTCCCCGGGTAGAGGAATTTCTTCCACGGCCTCAGGAGGATGCAAGAGCGACAAGATTATCTTGAAGATGTAGCGATTGGAGTTCTTTGGAGGCTTCTTGAGCTAGATTCAACTCCTCGCTACAAAGAAGGGTGAAAAGATCATCAAGATTGACATGTTGCAAGTTTGTGCGGATAGCGGTCTTGAATGCTTGATACGACGTAGGTAGTCTGTTCAATGTGTAGAGAATTACACCTTCAGGATCGATTGAACTTCCAGCTGCAGTGATTGCGTCAACCTTGGATTTCACTGTTAGATCCTATGTCATGGATTGATCTCCTTTGGAGAGGTGATGCAGTTCATTCTTTAATTGAATGATTCTTGACCAAGTGGACTCTTGAAGACGATGAGCGAGGGTAGCCCAAATGTCCACACAATGAGCGAGAGAAAGAACGTAAGGAGAATAGATGTCAAAATGACAGATAGAAGGGCCGAAGCAAGATTCTGATCAAGAAGAATCCAAGCTTCGAATGTCATCCCAGGTATAGTATTGGTGGTTCCAACTGGTTGATTTTGCGTCAGACATTACATGGAGCCATCAAGAAACCCTTTGAACCCATTGGCTATAATAATATCTTGATTTGGGACCTCCATATGGGATAGTTTTTGGAGGTTAGGGAAGAAGAGACAAGATTCTTAATGTTATGCATAAGAAACTTGAGTTGTGGTCGAATGGAGATGGAATTGATAGAAGATTGAGAATCTATTGTTGATGGAGAGGTGGAAGATTCAGCCATGGCAGGAAGAAAACGAAGAAGAATGAACGGAGAAGGGAGAAGAAGAAAAAAGAAAAAAAAAGCTTAACTGTGCTATGATACCATGTTGACGGGACACAGCTCGAACAAGGAAAACATGGAAACGCGAAACTAAGAGAAAATAGAACGCTTCATTTCATTTCCAAAGATACAATGTGATATAACTAGACCCTAGTAGATACATGAACAGTGAAGATCTAAAGCATTCTACGGTACAAATAAAACAATAAGCTGCTTTGTAGACCTAGTCTTGATATGTTAACACTTTTAAATCATCAACAATAGTCTGTGGGGCAGGAGAGATTATTACGTGCGGATTCCGGGCTCAAGATGCATCCGAATTTGTGAGGGTGCACTACAAATACGTAGAAAATACAGTTTTATGAAAAGCTGTATATTTATTGTGTACCGTCACAAATCCGGACGGCCCGGACTCCGCACGTAATGCTTTCTCGTGCGGTGGTCGATGACTGGGGGTGATGCCGATTAATAATGATGCTTAAAATAATAACAGTATTAGTATTTTATTCATATTAATTACCAATATCAAAGCATCATAGTACAGTTTTTAGAAGATAGGATATTTTTAAAAAATTACAAGCATTTTTTCTATCAAGGTAGAAAAATAAAATAAAATATATTTACATAAAAGCAGAAAATATTTGTTATCTTCCCGAAAATTAAATTCTTTACACTTTTAATATTTATTAAATATCTTCATTAATTCTAGCCTACTGAAAGTTTTTTTTTTCAGGTTTTCAAATGTTCCTTTAATGGAAATGTAGAGCTGCATTATTAATTAAGTGATGGAGTTGTGATAATGAAAATGGAGAGCAGAATTATTCAAATGCAACCAGCTAAGCTTTTGGTTTTATTTTCTTGTCATCTTTAATTAATTTATTTTGCTTAATCCCAAAATAAATACATATTATAAAAATTATTGGTCCAATTAAAGAACTGTACATATCACCTGTATTATTTAGAAAGTTTATTAGGCAAAATCTCATTTTATCCGTAATTATAAGATTAATTATTTGTTTTTTATTCGTAATTAGTCTCAAGATTGTCCATTTATTACAATTTTAATCAATAAAATATCTAAACATTACTTTTAAGAAGATTTAAAAATAATTTCTTGTTGCAAGAAATTATATATATGTGCCATTATGCAAAGTTTGGAAGAAAAGAAATAAGGGTTTTGGGACGGGTCAAGCTAAACTTATCATTTCTAAATTACATGCATGTTTTCAACTGACAAGTTGCCAAAAAATTCTATCACTTAGAACCAACGGACTATGGTTTAAAACCAATAGCAAATCCTGCCAAAAAAATTTTCTTACTATAAATACTATATGACAATGGCTAATTTCAATAACTCTATTTGATTGAAGGAATTTGAAATTTATCAATGTTTTAAATATAATATTGTTGCGTGCTAGAATATACGCGGCAGTAGAGTTAGGAAATATTCGTCTTAGCGTTGCACGAGTATTCCGCACACAAACAGAAAAGAGAAAATGAACACCAGAGTTTTTGCATGGAAAGCCCGAAAGAGGGAAAAAACCACGGGGCCTCGCCCAGTTGTAAAGTTCCACTAGTGTTTGTATGATGTACAAAGGTTGATCCGTCTTACAAATCAAGACGATCAGTTTACAATCAACTTCTCACAAATTTACAAAGTTCTGCGAATTCCCGGCGATTCCCAAAATCCGACGGAGTTCCGGCGTCTTCAGGCGGCAGGAAGAGCTCCGGCGGTGGTCGAGGAGGTGAGGATTCTCCTTTTCCCCTTTCTCCTCTTCTTCTTCTCTCTCTTCACTTGACTCTCCTTTGGTGTAGAATGAGGGCTCTATTTATAGTTTTTCTGGAGTGGCATAGCCCGTAAATAGGCATGAGATCAGGGGCGAATTGGGAGTGTTTTGAATGGACGGCCGATATCAAATCCTTTGATCATGCACAGTTCGTTGGGCATTTGAAGACCTTAATGATGTCGGAATTCAGAAATCTTGTGCTCGTTAGATTGGTCTCGTCGAGCCGTTCGATTCGAGTATAAGCTCGTCAAAATCGGAGACCATTTGGTAACTCAAATTGCGGTTTGAACTTTCCAACAACGCTTTGAGCCCTTGATTTGGACTCATTTGGGCTCAGATTGGGTCAAATTTGGTGTCGTTGGATTTGTATTTCTGAGACGCTCAGTTTGATTATAATCTCGTTGAAATCGGAGTTCATATGCTCTCGAATTTAATTTTTGAAGTTTCCGAACTGATTTTTCCTCGAGATTCGTGCCCAATCAAGATAATTTTGTGATGACGTATCAGTTGCCACCCTATTTTCGGACGTCGAAGCTCCATAAGTCCGAAAATATGCATCACAAATTATAAAGAATTTTCTCGAGCGAGTCGGAATTATTCTTGTGTGTGGGGCCCTCGAATGGCTTTAAAAGTGTCGAAATTGAGTCCGGGACGTCAAAAAACGGTCCCGGGGACCCCAAAAATGTCGAATTTGGACTTGTCGGGGCGAAAAATGGGCTCGGAATGGACCAGGCGACCGAACCGGCCGAACCGGCTGGCCGGCCGCCGCCGACGCCACCGGCAATGCGGAACCGCGGCCGCGCTCGCGCGCTGCTACCGTGCGCACGCCTGCTGCCGAACTGCGTGCCTGCGGAGGGCTGCGCCTGCTCCCGCTGAGGGCTGCGCCTGCGCCCGCGGAGTGCTGTGCCCGCGCCTGGGTTTGCCGCCCTTGGCCTTGCCGCGCTGGCTGCCGTGGCCGACCGCAATTCGCGGCTTCTGATCGCGGATTGGTGAGCTGGCCGCGCAAAACATTGCGGCCGGTTGGTTGCACCTCCAATGTGGGCCCCACCAGCCGAAAAGATGCATTTTTTGGTCTTTTTGGGTCCAAAAAATTCAGAAAAAATTTTAAAAAATTAGGGATTTCGAAAATTATAATAACTCCCTCATTTTTTCTCTAAAACCTATAAATAGGCCCCTAGGCCTTTAGGAAACTTGCACCTTCTCTCTCTTTCTCCCTTTGGCTCTCTTACGGTTGAGGCTTCCGCTATTTGAGAGTGGGAAATTTCCCTGCTCGAATTAGCGCCCCTCCTCGCGTGCAGAAGCTTAAGGGGTTTCTTCTCCTCCCTCCGGGTTTCTAACGGTTGAGGCTTCCGCTATTTGCGAGCGGGAATTTTCCCTTCTCGAATTAGCGCCCCTCCTCGCGTGCAGGAGTTACGGGATTTCTTCTCCTCCTCCACGGCTCTCTGATGGTTGAGGCTTCCGCTATTTGTGAGCGGGAATTTTCCCTGCTCGAATTAGCTCCCCTCCTCGTGTGTAGAAGCTTACGGGATTTGAATGCCATTTGAGCGAAAGTTTGCTGGCGATGAACGATCGAGTTGAAGCCCATTTGCAGTCAACAATTGAGTGTGGAGCCAAAAAAGAGAGTTCGAGGGTTCGTTGCAAGTAGCACTCGAGCGAGAAGCCAATGACGAGTAGTAGTCCACCGACGAGGAGAAGTCCGACGACAAGGAGAAGTCCAACATCAGGTAGAAGTACTACCTTGGGCATAAGACCGATGAAAGTTTATCGACGAGCAGAAGTCCGACGACGAGTAGACGTCCACTGACGAGCAGAAGCCTGAGGACAAGGAGAAGTCCGATGTCGGGTAAAAGTACGGCCTTGGGTAAAAGACCGACGAAAGTTCGTCGACAGGTAGAAGTCCGACGATGAGTAGAAGTCTGCTGACGAGCAGAAGTCCGACGATGCGTAGGAGTCTTCTGACGAGCAGAAGTCCGACGACAGGGAGAAGTCTGACATCGGGTAGAAGTTCAACATCGGGTAGAAGACCGATGAAGGTTTGTCGACGAGCAGAAGTCCAACGACGAGTAGAAGTCTGCTGACAAGCAGAAGTCCGACGACAGGAAGAAGTCTGACGTCAGGTAGAAGTTCTATTCGAGGTTGTATGTTAGAACATTTGTTCGATGACATTAACCTGTGTGGAAGAGGTCGAGAGAATCCACCAAGGATGTAAGACCTATCCAAGGTTGTATGTCGGAGCGCTGCTCGACGATGTTAACCTGTGTTGATATGGTCAGGAGAATCCACCAAGGATGTAAGACCTATCCGAGATTATATGTCAGAATATTTGTTCGATGACATTAACCTGTATGGAAGAGGTCGAGAGAATCCACCAAGAATGTAAGACCTATCCGAGGTTGTATGTCGGAGCACTGCTCGACGAC
This sequence comes from Dendrobium nobile, assembly GCA_022539455.1. Taxonomy (NCBI): domain Eukaryota; kingdom Viridiplantae; phylum Streptophyta; class Magnoliopsida; order Asparagales; family Orchidaceae; genus Dendrobium; species Dendrobium nobile. The sequence continues at coordinate 51,499,356 of CM039733.1, forward strand.
ATTAACCTGTGTGGATGAGGTCAGGAGAAACCACCAATGATGTAAGACCTATCCGAGGTTATATGTCAGAATATTTGTTCGATGACTTTAACCTGTGTGGAAGAGGTCGAGAGAATCCACCAAGGATTTAAGACCTATCCGAGGTTGTATGTCGGAGCCCTGCTCGACGACATTAACCTATGTGGATGAGGTCAGGAGAATCCATCAAGGATGTAAGACCTATCCTAGGTTGTATGTCAAAATATTTGTTCGATGACATTAACCTGTGTGGAAGAGGTCGAGAGAATCCACCAAGGATGTAAGACCTATCCGAGGTTGTATGTCGGAGCCCTGCTCGACGACGTTAACCTGTGTGGATGAGGTCAGAAGAATCCACCAAGGATGTAAGACCTATCCGAGGTTGTATGTCAAAATATTTATTCGATGACATTAACCTGTGTGGAAGAGGTCGAGAGAATCCACCAAGGATGTAAGACCTATCCGAGGTTGTATGTTGGAGCCCTGCTCGACGACATTAACCTGTGTGGATGAGGTCTGGAGAATCCACCAAGGATGTAAGACCTATCCGAGGTTGTATGTCGGAGCCCTGCTCGATGAAGTTAACTTGTGTGGATGAGGTCAGGAGAATCCATCAAGGATGTAAGACCTATCTGAGGTTGTATGTCAGAATATTTGTTCGATGATATTAACATGTGTGGAAGAGGTCGAGAGAATCCACCAAGGATGTAAGACCTATCCGAGGTTGTATGTCGGAGCCCTGCTCCACGATGTTAACCTGTGTGGATGAGGTCGGATCAAATCCCCCTGGGATTGATCATCCGGTGATTGAGATACAATATGAATTGTGTATTTCTCGAATCACGGAGAAAGAGTTTGAGAAGTTTTTTCTTATCATATTGCAACAACATGAACATTCTATTACTGCATTACGTAAGATAGTACAATAGTTTCCTAGTACGAGTTACAAATTACAAAGTACTCAACACACAAGATCTACGTACGGTGATAATACAACAACATTTAACTTGAAATAATACAGTAGAGATATCAAAGTGGTACCATACTCATCATAAAAAGGGGCAACAAGACAAGTAGAATTGCTAATACAAATCCGCTAAGTGCATGATCATTCGATCTCTCCAACCATTTGAATAGTATTCAATGGTTGTCTTTGTTGTTGACTTTGCCCCCCAGCGAGACGAGCTTCCTCTTTGGTAGGTGAATCTTGAATGAATTGTCGAAGATAGCCCTGGCGGATAAGCCTTTCAATCTCATCCTTGAGTTGCTTGCAGGCTTCGGTAGTGTGACCACGACTACGATGAAAGTGACAGTACTGATCTGAATTTCCTGTGTTCGACTTCAAAGGATTTGGCCATTTTAATGTATCTTGATCTCGAACGGCCATCAATACATTTGCTCGAGACGTATTGAGTGGGGTGTACTCCTTCTCCTGTCGAGGTTCCCATCGTGGTGACGAAGACCTATGAGGTAGATTATTCTTTCCATGTTTTTTCTGTTGTGAGAAAGAATTATCCATCGTAGGTGCACCTTTGCGCTTCCCGTTGATTTGCTCAAACTGCTTCCTGTGAGCATTTATAGCTTCATCTGCAGAGATTTGTGCCTCCACGTGATGGATCAAGTCAGCGTATGAATGGACGGTGTCTCGCATAAGGGCCGAATAGAAGGGGTCAGGACGAAGACCTCCAAGAAGACTCCTCTGAGTAATTCAGGGTCTACTCCTGGAATCTGTCGTGCTTCAGTGGAAAATCGCTGAAAATACTCTTTCAACGATTTTCCCTCATTTTGGTGGATCCAGGAGAGGTGGGAAGAATTCTTAGCAATTCTTCGATTGGCCACAAATTGTTCGACAAATACTTTAGCCAATTTGACTAAAGAGGGGATCGTTCCAGGTGGAAGCGAATAGAACCACGTTCGGGCCTGTCCTTTAAGGGTGGCGGGAAAAACCTCGCAGAGGAGCGCGTCTGATGCTCGTTGAATATGCATGATGGTTCTGTAGTAGTCGATATGCTCATATGGGTTGGTCGTCCCGTTGTAGGACTCAACGTTTGGCACTTTGAATCCGACCGGAACGAGGTGCTGAAGAATGGCTTCAGTTAGAGGTGATGATTCCTGGAAGTTTCTCTGTCAGAGAGCATGCCTCACATCTCCTCGAAGGATCTCTTCCCGTACCAATCTTTGCAGCTCGCGACGCAGTACATTGTGAGGGAGTTCCACAATGTGTGATTGGGGAGAGCCTTCTGGGAGATCCAAAAAAATGCGAGGATGTGTTGAACTCGCTGTATCGGCAAGTTCATCTTCCTGTCGTGATTGAGAATGTCTCCTAGATGGAGGAAGATGAATTTCTTCTTGACGATGCTCGAATTGAACATGTTCAGCCCTTGGTGGATCCCGAGGGAGAAGGACCTCCTCAAACGTCGGCTGTCGATCATCTCGTAGGAGTTGAAGGATCTCATTCTGAGATTCTTTCATCTTTCAAATTCTTTCTGCTAAAGAAGGTCCCAAGATCCCTTCTCCGGCAGCATTGTGCCCCCCAGGATGAAAAGAGGCAGACATCGGGCGTCTGTGATTTGCAGACAGATTTCTGGATTGGTGAAAGTTGGAGCGGGAAGCCCCAATGATGCGAGTGCTACACCTGTTGACCATTGTAGCAATACTTGAAGTTGTGGGATAGTGTTCCCACATACGGCGTCAAACTGTTGCGTGCTAGAATATACGCAGCAGTAGAGTTAGGAAATATTCGTCTTAGCGTTGCACGAGTATTCCGCACACAAACAAAAAGAGAAAATGAACACCAGAGTTTTTACGTGGAAAACCTGAAAGAGGGAAAAAACTATGGGGCCTCGCCCTGTTGTAAAGTTCCACTAGTGTTTGTATGAAGTACAAAGGTTGATCCATCTTACAAATCAAGATGATCAGTTTACAATCAACTTCTCACAAATTTACAAAGTTCTGCGAATTCCTGGCGTTTCTCGAAAATCCGACGGAGTTCCGGCGTCTTCAGGCGGCAGGAAGAGCTCCAGCGGTGGTCGAGGAGGTGAGGATTCTCCTTTTCCCCTTTCTCCTCTTCTTCTTCTCTCTCTTTACTTGACTCTCCTTTGGTGTAGAATGAGGGCTCTATTTATAGTTTTTCTGGAGTGGCATAGCCCGTAAATAGGCATGAGATCAGGGGCGAATTGGGAGTGTTTTGAATGGACGGCCGATATCGAATCCTTTGATCATGCACAGTTCGTTGGGCATTTGAAGGCCTTAATGATGTCAAAATTCGGTGATCTTAGGTTCGTTGGATTCGTTCGAGCCGTTCGATTCGAGTATAAGCTCGTCAAAATCGGAGACCGTTTGGTAACTAAAATTGTGGTTTGAACCTTCCAACAGTGCTTTGAGCCCTTGATTCGGACTCATTTGGGCTCGGATTGGGTCGAATTTGGTGTCATTGGATTTGTATTTCCGAGACGCTAAGTTTGACTATAAGCTCGCTGAAATCGGAGTTCATATGCTCTCGAATTTAATTTTTGAAGTTTCCGAATTTATTTTGCCTTGAGATTCGTGCCCAATCATGATAAGTTTGTGATGACGTATCAAATATAAACTAAAATCATTTATCTAAAAAAATTTGCAGTTGTTAGCCGGTTGTAAAAGAAGTTTATAGTGATTTATTATATTGCATTTAACTGTTTTTTAAATATGGTGAAAATGTTTAATAATTTTTTATGAAAATTTAGATTTATGCTTGTGGTCTGCTGAGCTATTTATGCTTACTATAATTTCGCTTCTGATTTTAGGATTTGAAAAGGGAAGTAGCTTGTTGATTAATGGTTTAGGATCTACTATGTATTTATAGTTATTTCTTTATTTTGATCTTTGAACAATCATGAATCATGATTAGCTTTCATTTTACTATGTTCGCTATTATGTAGTCATGTATTGTAGTATAAACACATTTTGTTGAAATGAAAAGAGGTCTTGTAGATGAGTTTATTTACAGTACTCTAGATGCTTTTAGTAGCTTTGTAGTCTATAGTTTATTTTAAAGTCTAAATTGGAAAAAAAGATGAAATATTTTTAAAACTAGATAATAGAATTTTTCTATCACCGCTCAATATAGTTGGATCTGTTCGGTTGGGTTGGGTTGTGACAGTTACATGACCTTAAATGAGAAAGTTATGTGACTTTCAGGAAGAGAGTTAATAAATACTAGATTTTAATTAGAGTTGAATGACTTTTAGTTACTCAATTTTGATTTTTTTTAATTAGTTATGATTTTTTTAATGTTTGGTTATTTTAACGAATTATTAAAATTGTTTAATTAAGGGTGATTTAGGGATTTTGATCCAAATCAACTCCAAACCTCATGTAATCACCTTCAAAGATCATGAATCACCTAAGAAAAAGTTCCTAAGTGTTTGGGAAAATTTTGAAATTTTTAATAATTTTTTAATTATTTAATTTAATTAAAAGAGTGATTTTTAATTAAAATTAAATTTATGTCTATATTAAAGTCCAATTATGGAGCTTTTAATTTTTTGAGATTAAGGATTGACTTCTAAAGAGTTTGATATATTATGGATAATTTTTAAATTTAATTTGAATTTATTAAATTTTTTCATATATATATATATATATATATATATATATATATATATATATATATAATTTTCTGAAGTTATAGGGGCTTAATTATAGGGTAAATTAAGATTTATTAATTAAGGGGCTTAAAGAATCCTAAAAATTCCTAAAAAATTTTAGGGTATTTAAGATGTCATTAAGTTCAAACTTTTCAGGTTTCATGTCAATCAGAGGAGTACCCTAGTTCTTAGAATTTCTCTAAATTTGTTAGACGGTTCCTTAATTATTATTCTTAGGGTGTCGCTATATTAAGTAGGTTTAAATCAAGTATTAGAAACTAACCCTTGAGGTGTCGTAAAGGGAAATGCAACAAATTATAACACATCATGTTCTTAGAACTAGAAGAGCTTAGGCTAAGTGCTCGTGCATCTCTACATGTAAAAGAAGATAAAATAGTAGTTAAGCATGAATAACAATGTGATTAGTGAATGATTGGAGTCCAATCATTTACTAATCCTCTACCATGAATTCTTTTCACATGCATAACCCATGCTTAAAATTTCATAGGATCTCTCAAAGTTGGAGGATATATATATATATAATAATTAAAAATAATTCAATGTATATATATAAACATATATTTTGAGAGATCCACTAGTAACCCAAGGAGAGTTTGAAAATAATTTCAAAATAATTTTTTAATTTAAAAAATACTTAATATATTATTTATTTAAATAACATTTAAGTATTTAAGTAATTAATTAATAATTAAAAAAATTATTTTCTAATATCTAAAATTAATTTTAAATTATAATTCTTATTTTTTTTAAAATTTTAAGGTATTATATGTATTTGTATGATTAATAATGAATTTATTAGGAATATTTGAAGATTAATGTATTTAAAAGTAATTTTTAAATAAATTAAAATAAATATTATTTAAAAATAATAATTAGATTAAGTTAAATTAAATATTAAATTTCTCTAAATTTTACTAATAAATTACAACTAATTTTTATAAAATTTAAAAAAATATCTTGAAGTTTAATTTAATTAATTATTAATTAAGAATTTAAATATTTAATTAATTAAAATTTAATTTAAATAATAAATATTTCTTATATCATATTTAATTTAAAATAAAATAATTACAAATAAGTTTTTTATTTTGAAAATAAAATATCATTGTTATTATTATTATTATTTTAAAGTAACTAAAAAATATTAATATTAATTAAATACTTAAAGGTTAAAATAATCAAAATTATTTATTAAAAAATTCCAATTATATCCTAAATTATTTTGATTTTAAATTAATATACTTTTTAATAATTATATAAGATATATTAATATAAAATATTTATTTTTTATAAACTATTTTATATAATACTAATTTAAACATTAATTACATAGTTAAAATAAGTGTTTTGAAAATAACTTTCAGACTTAAAAATTAGAAGATAATTAATTACATAGTAATTTTTTATTTTAATTAGAAGATAATTAAATTATAAAAATTTTGATATATAATATGCATTTTCAGACTTAAAAATAATTTTAACTTAATTTTTAAAGATTTTTTTTTTTTAAAATACATTAAAAATAAATTTAAAACTAATTTAAAAAAATAACTGCAATGGTTGTAGCTTGGTGGGCCAAGTGGAGAGGACTGATTGGCTGATTCAAAATCATGAATGCGATTTGCAATCTTTACCAATGTTTGCACCTCACAATCCTTGGTAATGATTACGGCAGCGCGGGAATCAGCGTCCGCCACTTAACCATGTAGGCGGGGCTTCGTGGCTATCTAATCGCTTGTAGTTTGTAATAGATGGCTAAGATCTCATTGGACATGAGATCTAAACATGAGAGCAGTCCTGCAGTTTGGAAGAAGCTGCGGAACGATAAGATATCTACCGTTGATCGAGCGATCAATGGTGGAGATCTCGTACACTTATTATAAGCCACCGAGATGCCCTAGTAACCAATCTTTCATCTTGTTTGACTGATAGGATTGATCAAATAAAATGAAATTTTAAACATGAAATCTAGAGATGAAGAGCATTCATGGGGGTAATTTGTGCGGTCTAAAATGCACTTAATGCAAAGCTAATTAACCCTAAGTGTCCTAGACTAGAGTTGAAGATTTTACCTAATCCAATATATGGATTTGGGAGATCTTGGGCTTGTTGCACTTGTAGATTATCTCCACTCCTATTTATAGAAGAAATCATATTTTGAAACATGGTGGATCGACGAGAATTTGCTTTGGAGGGTTTGGGTGGGGAGATGTTGAGGAAGGTTGGGAGAGCTCTCAAATAAAAATTCTCAGGCTTAGGGGGGCTTGGAGAGAGAGCTAGAGTAAAAAGTCCCCTACAATGAACCCTAAAAAGCATATTTATAGACCTAAGCCTATGATTAATGGTTGGGATTGCTTCTAGGGCTAATTAGGAGGGAAAAAAATTTATTTGGCCATGGTTTGGGTTAAGGCATCATTAGAAAAGGTTTAAATGCATTAAATATGAAAGATTTGACCTAATTAAGCTAAGTTTGACCAAAAAAAGGCTTGGGTTGACCAAGCCACTGGTTGACCTGGTCAACTTAGTCAATTATATCAAAGTAGATAGAGGATTGAGAAAAAGATTGTTTGAAATTAATTAGGATTCAAATTGGGGCTATTTGGGCTAGTTGGGTCAGCCAAGGTTAATGTGGTCAACTAGGTTGACCTTGGTAACTAGGTTGATCCAGTGCTTGGGTCTAGGCTAAATAGACTTGGTTTGACCCCTTAAACCAATGGGAGGTGGTCTTGGGGCATGGCTTGGTCAAATTGACCAAGTCATCCCCTCTTGACCCAAGGTTTTGATGAGAAATATAGTCAACAAGGACATTCCTCTTAAATTAAAGCTATTTGATAATTTGGATATGCTCAATCAAATATGTATACTTGTAGATGCTTTCTTAGTTGCTTAGCAAGCATTTAATAAATCCTAAGGAGAGAAATGAATAGTGAAGATTTCTCTAAAGGTAACCATTTTAAACTCAATAAAGTAGTTTGGTGGGAATTGATTCTTAAGAATATACCATGGGTTTGTGCATGCCCACCAAGAATTGAAGGACATTTCCCACCTACTAGAAGCACACTTTCAAAGCAACTCATCATTACCTCAAGCCATGAGTTGTCATAAATAGAATTCATCAACCCAGCAACTAGAGAAGATCCAAGCTTGCTTCTTCACTCTCAACCAACTATGGAGTCTATTATACTATAACTCAAGAAGACTAGCCACTCATATCCAAACAGGTCAAATATTCCATCAAATTGATTTCAACCTTGACCGAAAAACTTGTCAACAATAATCCTTCATATTCAATCCATCAAAAGACTTGCCTTCATAAACTTGCCTAGTACTTAGTAGAAGGGAACTCACCCCGAGGTTGAGGATTTAGATCAACTGGCAATAGTTATACCTAATGTCTATCAAAGAAAGACACATATTCAGGGCAATCCATATTGGATATCATTTATTATTATACTTTTTTTTGAAAGCCAATACGTTTTCCCAGGGGGTAAAATGTAAGTAAATTTCATAAACAAAAAAAAAAATGAAACTGCAATTAAAATGTTGACAATGCTTTTATTTTTATTTTATTTTCTAACTAAAACAAATCGAATAAAATATTTTAGACTAATGAAGATAAATTACCCATGTTTTCCTAATGAGACTCTTTTTTATTAAAGTGGATTAGAGCATAGACATCCCCGGATCTCTATCGAGTTTGTAGGAATGTAAAGGGAGGTTTATGACCTTCCTACAGTGATTGTATCTTCATAGAACCTAGAAGGTTAAATATTCTAAGTATGGACATGCAAACATTCCATTTCAATATTCATATTTGTTCCAATATTCCACCGTAGAAATAATATATCACACTACTTTTTAACTCATGCGACCACTAGATGCATTAAATTAAAATTGAGAGAGATTAAAAAAATATTCATTTCCAATTCAAAGCATAAGGTCCACATTAGTACTAACATTGAATTCACATCATTAGCCCAAAATAAAGGAATTAGTCAAACATGGAATGTAAAGAAAAAAAAATGGATTTTATTGCTTCCATAAATGAGAAAATACTTGAGTAAAACTTCTTTAATATATCACCCAAATAGTACAAATGTACTCTCCTCACTTTTTTCTCATTTAGATGTCTTATTGCTTACAAAACAAATAGGCTAGCAATTCCCAAATATAGTGTCCTTCTCTCCGTTGGCCTCCCATAGACTTCACTCTAAATGGCCACTACAGTCTTGACTAAACTTGACAAAATTATGATAGAAGTACACTTTGAAATGAACTAAAAAAAACTATTTATACTTGTAAAAACATGGACTCATGTACCACAATGCTCTACATGATGGCGTCGCAATGTTATAAGATGAAATAGCACCTCGGCGCTGTTGGGTTACTTGGCATGGCTCATGGTTGAATCGGTGCATCTTTTGGTTGTGTTAGTGCAGCTCCTCATTTTGGAAACTGCTCTGTAGCGTCATTGCAAAATCTGAGCATTATGGTGCTTGCATTTGTAATCTGGCGTTGTGTAGTTCTGCGCTCAGGTGCTTAAATTCTAGAGACTCATATATTACAGAGTAAATTTATAGCACAACAGTGTTGTGAAGAGTAGCAGTATTATGAAGCATTGTAGGGTTGTGAAGCGCTGCGGTGATGACTTTGGTTCCACTGGAGCACTGAATTAATTGCCTTTTTGTTTGAGGCTTCTGTGCTATGAATTCCTGATTTAGCGTTGAGGAGTTATTAACGTTGTGGTGCTTCTAGTCGGGGAGCTATGGTGTTTGTTCAATACTTGTGAGTTTTTCTCTTTTTCCTAAGTATTTACTGCATAATATCATCTAAAAATAATATTTTTGTTGATATTTAATATAGTAAAATACCATAAATTTTATGCTTAACTCTCAACTCTGACCTTCTCCTGCTCCTATTCTTACGACTACCCTCATCCATTTTTCCATCACCTTTTTGTTGAGTTAAAAAGGTCATTCATGTTGTGGTTGAGCTTTTGTCTTTTGAAGCTTCTGCACTATTTTGTATAAATTTGGCTATGCCCCAAACTTCCAAAAAAAAAAAAAAGCGTTTATTGATTTGTAAACACGTTTTAGTTTAGTTTCTTACTTATATGAAGGATTTCTTTTTTGTTATTTTCCACTTATTTCAACAACAAGAAAATGGTTCAAACAGCATAATAAAGTGACAATAGAAATAATCAATCGGAACTGCAATGAGCAACAAGCATCCTCAAGCAACAACCTTAATGAAGCCGGAAGAAAACTAGCAACGACAGTATATATATATATATATATATATATATATATATATATATATATGATTATTGTAGTGGGTACTTGCCACACACTTAAGCTTAGGAGATCTTGAAAATCTATCTCGATGGACATTCGATTGTCGTTAACGCTGAACCTTCAGTCATAGTTCATCTCAATGGGCAACGAGGCATGCCTACATAAGGAAGACAAATTTTTTGGTAAACCAAAGTTCTTTTTTTTTAACCTATTTAAGAAAATTTACAAGACTCTTCGTTAACAAATACTAACATGTAATTATGAGAAGATGACCCAACTTTCAAAAAAATGAGTCTAGGGAAGTTCACCATGTCCGTATGGATGGTGGGTAACTCTGCAGGCTCGACATAAATAGCCACTGTGGTCCTCGATGCTTAAGTTATGATGAACTCACAAATAGCATCATCGATGAAATACATGATGATATATCCATCATTTTTTCACAATTGACATACAAGATTAATAGTATCGGAGGCGCCATTGAGATTTAACACATGAATAATTCTATGCTTAAGTGCACCGAGTGTTAAAATCCCATTAATTTCGATTGGACGATTCCTTCCACCAACGTAAGTGGATGTGGAATCAAACAAAATTTGCAGCTCTCCTTCGAAGAAAAGAAGGGAATATGATATTCTAAGAAAGTGTATAGTTTAGAGTTTATGTCAACATATCTAAGAATACTTGTATTCAAATCTCTGTTACATTCAATCAATTATTAAGCACTCATTATGAAGCTCGTATGTTAAATATGATATATGTGTAATGATATTAGATTTAACGTAGCATGATGAATAGGATAGAAATTGCGTAATTAATAAGTATGATAAGATGCATGGAAATGGCATAAAAGAAATCTACTTTCGAGCTTCATGCTACACACCCAACGGGAAAATAGACAAACAGGGGTGGATCAAAATTCTTTTTTCAAGGTGGGCAAAATTTTAATTAATTAAATAATAATAATAATAATAATAAATAAAATAAAATAAAGTAATAATAAAAATAATAAAATAATAAAATCAAATAGTAATAATAATAATAATAATAATAATAATAATAATAATTTTTTTAAATTAACCAATATTTATAAGAGAAAATTTTTATCATTTATCTTCTAATTTAATATTGATTTTAGTAATAATATAAGTTGGCATATAATCATATACATTATGCTGAACTCAGTGCTAGAGAGAGTTGCCTTAGATGGTTTGTTCACATAAAATGTCAGCTTTACGCCTTGCAGGCACAGTAGCCCGATTTGAGGTTCTACAGATAGAAGGCGTAATGGATTATGTTGTCTATAGTGAAACGTGGAGGTCACATGTTCAATTCATCTAAACAGTTGCTCTATAAATACATGGATGGATAAGAATGCACACACATCATACTAATATTTCATGTACATCATACATTGCTCAAGATTGATTAATATTCAAGTTTTGGTATATTAGAATATCTTTCAAAAGAGCATATTTTTTATTTCCCTTTATTTTATATTTATTGAGTCTGACCATGTAAGAGTGTATGCTAAATTTGTGACCATGCACACACACTCAAGGGAGTTAGAAAAGGTGAGCAAAGATTTTTTTTAACCTATCATAGTGTATGATTACAATCGTACTATACGATCAGATATATGAAAGAATAGGGTTAACGAATAAATTCATAATTAATACTAATAAATTGGTTGAACTATATGATGTGTGTCATACTGTATGATATAGATCATATTGTACGATTTATTTCCATTAGTAAACCAAGCTTCCAAATAATTTAAGTAAATGTTTTTGAAATTATATTTTGAACTAATCGTACATGATGAACCTAATCGCATTATACAATATTTAAAAACTTACTTAAATTATCCCCTGTGACTAGTCAATTAAATCAAGGATTAATAAATATGGCTAATCATACTATATAATGAAGATCGTACCATAGGATTGACATAGATAAAATCCAATCGTGTTGGAGATCATACTGGAAAAAATTATAATTTTTAACCTAATTGTGTAAGATGATGTCTGTCATGCTGTATGAACGCTTGTTATTTAAACTAAACAAATCATAAGATACTCATTATACCAGACGATCAATAGAGATCATATCTAAACATCCTATATGAATAGAGTAAATTTGAACTAATCGCATAGCTTGAACTTTCGATCGTACTGAATGGTTCGTTAAGATGCTCATTATACTGGGCGATGTCTATCATATAGTACGATAAGTATGCATAATTTGAATGGTTCATCTGAATGACTATTCCATTGCACTAGACAAACTCCTATTTTTGAACTAATCAAACTATATGAACCAATATGGTACTACACGAATAGAGACGACCTAATTAAAAATTTAGTTTTTTTGAAGCCTTGTACTTAAGCAACTCAAAGAAGTCCTTGAAAAGGACTTTTACCTTTTAAAGGAACTCTAAGGGAGAATTCTAGAGATATTTTTGGGCTTAGTAAAGGAGAAGGTGAGGTTGTGCGTGAGGAAGGAGTGTGAGAGGTGTTCACACGGTTGCCCGAGTCAAGCTTGCACCTTACTTCCTCCATTGGCCCTGGTGAGTTCTTGGAGTTGCTCTTGGGAGAGAAGGTTCAAAGTCAGGGTCTATGGTTTTTTGCCCTCACTAGGAGGGTGAAAAATGATTCACCAAAAGGTTCAGAAAAATTTTGTGGGCACTCTGCCTTCTCTAGTAGGGTGAAAAAGGATCAAAGGTTTGTTGTCGTCTCTAAAAGGGTGGCATAACATTCAGTTCTCCTCCGCACTATGTTTGGTGGAAGTGATTTTTCTATGGGCTTTATCGCCATGCTGTTGGGGTAAAAGAAGAATCTTAATGAGGACTCTAGGGAGTTGACTTAAGTCAAGGTTGACCAAACTATTATCAAATTTCTAGTGTGCTCTTTCTAATTTTTCTTTTCTTCATTATTAGTTTCTACACTTTAATTTTTTGCATGAATTTCATTTCTCATTGCATGTTGTAGATAGTTTAATTTTTGTTAGCAAGTAACTTCATACTCCACTTGATTTATTGGTGCTTCAAAATCAAATAAAAATTTTAAAATTATTATCAAGTTTTAAATTTCATCCTCTTGTGTTAGTTACTCATCTAGAATTTTTAATTTTGTTATTCAGCATATAACAAAAAGATGGGTATTTGTTACCCCCCCCCCCCCCCCCCCCCCCCCCCCCCCCCCCCCTCTTTGTGCGCCTATGGATAGTTCAAAGAGGTCCTACAACCTCCTTGAACTTTTAGCTCATCCTCTATCTCATTCACTTAGTGCACACTCGACATTATCTCATTTTTTTCAGAGATGAATCCTCTATTCAAGCTTTCTCATTAATCAGGGGGTGATATGTGTGTTAAGTGTGGTATAGTATTGTACATATAATTAAAATTTTTGTAGTATTGTATTTTTACTTATTTATATATAACATTTTTTATAGCTCACATAATATTATAAAAAAGTGTTGATCAGAATATTTCATAAACAAACACAAAGTAGATTTCATAAAAAAATATTAAATAGATATATTTGACTAGTAGGAAAAATTTGACTTGTTTGAGATGTTTACTTTTCCTCTACTCTTCCTATATACACCCTATTCTAACTCACATGTTTATCGGATCTTTAATAAGACATGTTAGTAAAGTCGGATGTCATTTGCAGATAAATTTAAATTTAACAGAAATCATATATGATATAGCTATCTACCATCAAAATAAATAATAATATGATGTAAAATTCTTAAAATATTTTAAAATAATAAGATTATTTTATTTTATGAAAGTCTTCTATATAATTTATTAGATTATTTATTTGTTTATTTTTAAATTATATATATAGAAAAATTAAAGTCATTTATATGAAAAAAAATTAAATTTACATTGAATTTAAATATAACATCAAATCGTTGAAATAGTGGTGTTTTAAAATAATTTTATTTTTATTCCTATATCTATTTTTAAAATTTATGGGGTTCTAATCAAGGTTTTGAAAACCGGATCGGACAACGAACCGGAGCAAGGAGAGGTTCACGGTTCGACCGGTCTAACCGGGGTCGAACCGGATGATGTAATAAATAATAAGTATTATTTAAATTTAATACAATTAACATAAAAATAATGCTATCATTCAAAGTATGAGATAAAAAATTAAATTAAAAAAAACTATGAAACATAAAAACTTATATAATTAAGTAAAATAATTATTTTAAAATCTCACATAAAATAAAAAAAAATTTAAATATCATAATTATAAGAATTTACACTCATAAAAATATGATAATTTTAAATTTGAATATTTTTCAAATTTTAAAATTTAATTTATATATAACCATATAATTTAAAATATATTATTATTAATTTATGTTACATATTTAATATAAATTTAATTCTAACATAAGTTTATAAATTTAATATAAATTATTCTTATTTTATATTATATGATTAAATATATTTTACATGTTTATGATATATTGTATACAAAAGTTATTTTATAAATTTATATCTAAAATCATTAATAAATAAATAAAATTATTAATGATAAATTATTTTTTATTATGTATAAATAAATAAATTTTTATTGTTAACTAATAAATAATTATCACTCACATAAAAAATAATTAATTAAAAAATCTGTTTAAAAATAAGTTTTATACCCATTATATATGCTATGAACTCATACACTCCTCATCTCTTTTCTTTAGTCTCACATCCCTTAGAAACACTTTCCTTGCACAAAGAGAGCACATGGGGAGGTCATGTGAAGATGTTTTATGATCCTTTGAGGACAAAAATACTTATTATATAAAATGTATTTAACTTTAATTAAAATATAAAATGTATTTAACTTTAATTAAATATTTTTAATATATATTAATTAATTTATTTAAAAAATACTTAAAATTTGTGAGATTTGAACCGTCCGGTTCAAAAATAACCGGACCGGTTCGCCGGTTGAACCGGCGGTTCTGACCGGTTCAGTCCGGTTCTTTGCAGAAGCGGTTTTAGGACTGAACCGGACCGGCCTTGTGACCGGTTCACGGTTGAACCGGTCGGTTCCGATCCGATTTTTAAAGCACTAGTTCTAATATCGAATCACGTGACTTTTTTAGGTGTAATATAAATTTTAATTTTTAATTGAATTAATTAGACGGGGATTAGGAGTAGGCATAGTTCACATGAATTAATGCTAACATTCTTTATTCTTTATTTACGTTTTGTTCCACTCAATTATGTCGCATCAACGAGCCGTACTGTGTTTCGCTCTGCAATTTAATGACAACAAGGCGGATAAGGAATATCCAGAAAAAAAGCATTCCCTTTCTCTCTTTTCTCTATTTCTCTATGCCCATGGAGTCAGAGTCGAAGTCGAAGAAATGGGTTGGAAGAACGACCGCGTGCTTCCCGGCGACGACCGTAGTTGAGGCATGGGCCATTGCCGGAAACTTCTGCGCGGCGCACAAGTGGCTTCCGTTGGACACGTGTTGCAAGATAGAGGGCGAGGAGAACGAACCGGGCTGCATCCGGCTCTGTGGGAGCAGGCTCAACTGGGTGAAGGAGCGGCTCGTTACTTTTGACCCGGTCGGTCATGCCTACGCGTACGAGATTACAGAAAGCAATATGGGATTTGGTAACTACCTCTCCTTCGTTAAGTTGATTCCAGCGGGCGAGGAAGGCTGCCAGGTTGAGTGGGCTTTCGAGGCGGACCCGGTCGAGGGATGGACCAAGGACGGTTTGGTATCGTACATGCAGACCGCCCTTGAAGCCATGGGGAAAGCAATCCTCCTCAATAATGGAAAGTAATTAATTTGCTACTCAAATTTTGAAAAAAATATTATTTCGTATTTTGTATTGTACAGCGATTGTTGGACAGATTCACGAAACCTAAGGCGAATCGTGAATAAATAGTGATATTTTCATCAATTAAGATGTTTTGATTTTGGCGAATTCTGATATTGTTTTATTACGATTTACAGGATGGAACCATAGATTATTTGGTAATGACTTCTGTTCTTAACTTTCAATTTTTAATTTGTATGATTCTCCTTAAAAAGTTGGATACTCTGTAAGAAAAAACTAATTGGGTCGAAACGTTTGTTCGATTTTGAGGTTGAATGATCTGAATTTTAATTAAATTGGGATGTATACCCAATGCACAAATTTAAGCATGTAACAGTAAAAATATGACAAACTTGCTGAGATATTAATGGAGTGTTGGAATTTTTTCCATGGATGACATTTGACCTTGCTAGCAGGTAAATTCTAAGGGGGTGTTACGGAATCTATGAGAATGGAGAGAATAGCTTACTAGAGAAAATTTATAATACAAATGCTGAAAATATTCAAAATCTTAGTCATTCGAAAATAAAAAAAATTTGGAATAATATAAAATACTCATCTTCAAAAATTATTTAAAGGGTTTTAAATGTTGCAAGAAATATTACAACAAATAAAAGTAAAAAAGTATAATGCTACAAGTATTACCCAAGAAATGTGTCACCTCTAAGTTGGCTAAGGGAGAGTGAGGGACTGTAGCACTACATGAAAATGCATCATTACCGTCGGACTTTCCGGCGGAATGTTTTACGCCTGTAACATTGGCACACGTATCGGCGGAATATGCGTCGGTAATTTAACGGCGCATTATCTGGCGCAATGTCCGCCGCAGAAATACCAGCACAAATTTCTCCGGCTTTCCCCAGCATTTCTTAGGTGTCCGGTGTATTATCCGCCGGTAATGACCGGTGAATAATACGCCGGAATATTTCGCTGGCTTTACTTAAACTTGACGAATCAGCACCGGCATAATATCCGCCGGTTGTATAACCAGCGGATAATACGCTAGAAAATACACCGGTTAAAGCCTATTTTGGTGAATCCGCCAAATGACTTCTCATTTCTTTCTCTCTCGCGTTGTGCTGCGCGTCCGAGAGTTGCGCCAATGCTGTGAGATCGCCCTCTCCTCTCTCAAGTCCGAGAAGCCTTGAGAACACCCTCTCTTCGCTCAAGTCCGAGAGCTACCCCAACGACCATCCGACGAGCACTTCTTCCTCACATCCAAGAGCTGCCTGACCGAACCCTCGTCAACTTTCGCCAAAAACAGCCCCGAACGCCACCGGTAAGTGAAGGTATTATCTCATGACCTTGAGTTTGGATGTTCTTACTATACATTTGTAAGAGAAGGTAAACTGGTGTACGCATTATGGAGTTTAATTTTTAGAAATTAGAGAGGGAGTTGAAGGTAACTTGAATTATGTAGGTCATTTGAGTAGATTTAAAACTGAATATTTGGAGTGTAATTTTAGTAAAAATAGTTTTAGTGAGGGGATTGAGATTTTGGGTGATCAAGTCATTAATAAAAATACACATTATTAAGAGTGATGGTGAAATAGATGGGGATATTATTAGTAGAATTCAAGTTGGATGGTTGAATTGGAGGAAAGCATTAGGCTTGTTATGTGATATAAAATCCCCCCTCAAACATAAGGGGAAATTCTATAAGGTGGTGGTTAGACCTACAATGCTTCATGAAGTAGAATGTTAGACATAAAAAGAGAAGCATAATATTAGTTAAGTGTTCCAAAGATGATGAAGCTTACGTGGATGAGTGGCTTTACTCTTAGAGACAGGATATGAAATGATCATACACATGAAAAGGTTCAAGTATCTCTAGTGGAAGATAAGATTAGATAGAGTCACCATAATGGTTTAGTCATATAAAAAGGCGGCATTTGATGACCTGGTTAGGAAAGTAGGTGTACTAGATTTGACCGGTTAGCAATAGTTATTGTTATAATTATGTGGACGTAGAAGAATGATTTTGGCATTGTTGTATGGACGTAAAGGAATGCATTGGGCATCGTTGTGTGGACGTAGAGGAATGCATTGGGCATACTTGATTATAGACATGATATGAAAATAATATATATGTTAGAAGGTTGGAGTAGCTCCAGTGAAAGATAAGATTATAGAGAGTCGCCTTGGATGGTTTGGTCACTTAAAATGATGGCCTTCTGAGCAGACTAAGACTCTTTGTATTTTTATTCAATGAATATTATAAAATTATCTAATATATCTATATTATATATATGTTATATTATAGATATCAGAACTCAAAGAAATTGGATGTATAATTGATTAACGCAAGGATGAAATATATTACGGATGAGTTCAGTAGACGGTGAATATTTTCATTCAAATAGCTTCTAAATTGCCCAGCTTTATCTCAAATGGAAAGTTTCGTTGCCCACATTCTAAACATAAAAATCAGGTGCATCTAAGCCTAGATGACGTAATTGTTGATCTATACCATCGAGGTTTCATGCTAGAATATTGTTATTGGACTTTTCATGGTGAGTATGAACCACATTTCGATTCTCGATGTGACCTATTTACAAGTGCTAGTATAGATGATGAATAAAATATCCAACCTAATCTTGAGAACTTAATTGATGATGTAAGTGGATCACAATTTGAATAATAAATAGAAGAGTCACCTAATAAAGAAGTACAAATTTTTTATGATTTGTTACATGCTTCTCAACAAATAATATGGAAGAGATGCACCACTCACTCAGAGATATCCATTGCTTTTAAGATGTTAAGCATCAAGTTAAAATATAATATCCCCGATGAATGTTTTAATCAATTCATTGGACTGCTCAAAGAAACCAATCTGGCAGATAACATTATTCATACAGATTTATATCAAACTAAGAAGTTGATTTTGAAGCTTAATTTGACATACACAAAGATAGATTATAGTGTCAATGGATGCATGTTATTCTATAAAGATGATCAATCATAGATTACATGTTGTTACTACAATTCACCTAGATTTAAACCAAAATCTAGCACAAAAAAGAAAGTTGAAGGAAGTACCAACAAGTAGGTTATTTTACTTAGTCATAATTTCCAGACTGCAATGATTATATACATCCATGAGATCTGCTGCACATATGAGATGACATAAAGAGCATATCTCACAAGAATATTTTATTACATATCCATCAGAAGCGGATCCCTCAAAAAAATTTGATAGTACACATTCCACCTTCACCTCAGAATCAAGTAATATAAGATTAGGTTTATACGCAGATGGTTTCACTCTATTTAGCCAGTCTGTTTCACCTTACCTATGCTGGCCCGTGATACTCGCACCATACAATCTTCCCTCAGAGTTGTGCATGACAATTCCTTATATATTTCTTACACAACCGGCAGATATTACACCGGAACTGATTCATAGAGTTTAAGTAAGCCGACGCAATGGACTACTTGGAGTAATTGTTGTGGTGTGCTTGAAGAAGGTGCTTTAGGGTGCAAAAATATGGTTGCCTTGGCTTCTTCTTTTTCCATCAAATTATGGTTTAATTTTCTTGCAAAGTTTAGTCTTTGGGTGAAGTACATGATTGCTAAATATTGTGTTGGCATTCACGCTACCATGCGTACTTATAAGCAAGGTGATTTTAGAGTTTCGAAATGAGTTTGTAACATTAAATGGGATGTGAAACCTCATATTAAATGTGGTGTTGATCGGGCTAACCTCTTTTTTTGTTAAGAGCATTGGTTGGTAACACTTCTATTGATTGGATGATCAATTCTTTCTCTATAGCTGCTTCCAAGGTTAATTTTTTTATTATTGATAATTATTGGGATTATTCTAAACTTATTGATAGTGTTCCTGCTCCATTAAATACTTTAATTATGAAAATTCCATTAAATATTGAAGGTGATGATATTTTTTTATGCAACATGACTAGTAATGGCACCTTTAGATTTAAGGATGCTTGGAATGTTTTTAGAATTAATAATATTATTTCTAAAAAATTTTCTATACTTTGACATAAAAGTATCCCGACTACCATTACTATTTTTATTTGGAGAGTGTTACACAAATATGTTCCTAGTGATGCAATCTTATCAAAAGAGGTTTTATTTTATCGTCTAAATGTCAATGTTGATATCACATGGAAAACATGCATCATGTCTTTATCTCTAGTCCTATTGCCTCTAAAACTTGGATTTATTTTGATAACATTTTCAAGTTTAATCATCTTTGTTATAATATTAGCATCAAGGATATATTAAGTCTTTGGTTTACGAGTTCTCATGGACATATTATGAATTTAATTCCTTCCCTCATTTTATGGTATCTTTGGTTTCCTCTTAACAATTCCCTTTTCAATTATGTTGTTATGTATCACCACCATATTATTGGAAATATTAAAAACAAGACTCTTAACCCTTTTAATGCTCATCTTTTGCCTCCCAAGAACATTAGTGGGGTTACTTTTGTTGCTAAAGAATTTGAGATTGTCCTTAATGATATGCATGTCACTGATGGCCCAAAACTTATTCATTGGTATAAACCATATTATAATACTTTTAAACTTAATTGTGATGGTTCTGTCAAAGATAGTGCTTATGGTTGTGGTGATATCATTAGAGATTGTCAGGGTAATTTTATTATGGCATATGCTAGTCCTCTTTCTAGATGTTCTATCATTTTTGCTGAGAATTTTGTTATTCTAAATGGTTTAAAATTATGCCTCTCTCTTTGTATTAATAACATTTTGATTGAGGTTGATGCTATATAAAGCCTTCACTGTTTGAAAGATAATGTTGAAAAAATTTGCAATCCTGGTTTGTTTCATCTTATTGGAGAAATCAAGCATTTTTTTATCTTTTTCAATGTTGAAATTTCTCACATCTATAGAGAAGGGATTGCCTGTGCTGACTAGTTATCTAATTATGGTTGTAATTTGCAGCATCTTATTGGTTTACCCTATTCGACTTTGCTGTCCATTTTTAAAGATCTTATCATATTAGATAAACATGTTTTTCCTTATGTTAGAAGTTAATCATTGCTGTTAGTTTTCTGCCATGTTGTGCTTTTGGTTCTCTTGTTTAAATGATTCTCTTCATTTGGTTGTTATTGTTCCGTCTAAGCATTAAGGTTGCTTTTTTGACAATGATTGTTGTATCAAGGATGTGGCTTTATCTATCAGTGACTGGTATAGTTTTCATTTTAGCTATTTTATTAACTTCTACTCATCTTTTCCTTTTCCTTGTTGGAGTGGGAGGGTTGGTTATCAGGTGTTATGGAGTTTGGACTGGCTATTTTTATTTGGTTATCATTTATTATGGTTTCTAGTCTAGTCCTATAGATTTGGGATTTGTCACCCTTGGGTTTATCTCTGATGCCGCATTTTTAATCATGTTAGCTCCGTTTAGGGTTTGGTGGGTTATATTGGAGATGATGTTAAATTTATCTTAGGGTGCAGCAGCAATTATATAAATCTTTTTCTCAGTATTTGGTTTAGTTTTGTTTTTTTTTTTCATTTAAGGTGGGATTTAGATTAGATTTGAGTAGCAGTGGGTATTTTGGCTTTATGATACTTGTCCTGTTATTTGGTTTTGGTTTGCTTTATCTGGTTGTTGCCACTGTAGCGTCAATAATATTTTTATGGGGTTGGTTGGGTTTTCTGAGACCTGTAGATGGTTTTCTGGTATTTTCTTTAATTAACTATTAGCTGGAGCATCTGCTATATGTGTATTTATCTGTTCTGTGGATCTTTTATCCTAATTATTACTGGATTTGTTGGGATTCGCATTGCTGGAATTACTTCTGGACGTGCATCGGCAGGCTATAAAACTTGATCATTTCGATGCCTGTGCTTTTTGATAGCTTTATTGTCGTAGGTGGATTTCATTTTTGCCTGACTACAACATTCTTTGGACTATTGTTTCCTTATTGTTGTAATGGCTTCTGCTTTGGCTTGGGGTGTTTGTAAATGTCAGTCAGGGATCTATTATCATTTGGCTTATTTTGGATTGCTTGTTTGGGTAGAATTTGTTGAATTCCCTTTCCCGTAAGAAGTATTTTAATGCACCTAATGTTAAGTCCAGTCATGCTAATGGTTGGTTGTTGGATTTTATCATCACTTGGTTATGGGAAGGTTGCTTGTTTTGCTCGTTCAGCTGGTTGTAGCTGGATTTAATCATTTCCAGCTTAATTTTGGATAACTTATTAAAGGATAATATTGTTCTTATTATTTCTGTGAGCATTCTCTAACAGGTTGCTTTAAGTGCAGGTTTTTTGGCTTTACATTTTTGGACGAGATGTTGTGCGGTAATGACATTCATTTAATCTTCTCAAATTTTTGGGTGTTGGTTTCTTGCCACCTTAGTGAAAGTTGGTGTAGGTTGTTAAACCTTATAGAACTGTCACAAGGCTAGCAAAAAGGGGGGTGAATTAGTTTTTTAAAAAATCTCTTGGATTCTTTGAAAAACTGTTTCTAGAAAATTTAATCAATGATCCTAAAATATGTAATTGTTTAGATATGATTATCACAAAAGATTTTTCAACCACAAAACTTTAAGGTGTAGAAAAATAAAAATAAAGAAAAATTAAAGTGAATAGAAGAACACCAAATTTTATAGTGGTTTGGTCCAAATCTCACCTACATCCACTCCCTGCAGACTCCTCCAAGTATTATTCTAAATCAAAGTGACTCTTCATTTACCTCCACAATAAGGTAGAGAAGCTATTACAATCTCTCTTCGACAAACCCAATGCGGTAGAGAACCACCATCCTTTTTCACCATCCTGGTGAGAAGGCAAAGAATCGTCGACCTTTTTCACGCTCCTTGTAAAGGCAGAGAATTGTTGTCCTTTTTCACCCTCCTGATAAATACAGAGAACCTAGACGCCTTTTTTCACCCTCTTGATGAAGGCAGAGAACCTTGACGTCCTTTATTACCCTCTTGGTGAAGGCAGAGAACTGTCGTCCTTTTTCACCCTCCTGGTGAAGGCAGAGAAACGTCATTCTTTTTTTTCTATCCTGATGAAGGTAGAGAACCTAAACGTCCTTTTTCACCATCGTGGTGAAGGTAAAGAACCTTCACAATATGTTGAATATCTCCTCACAGAAGTCTCCAAAGGAGATGGATAGAAATTTGAAGAAGACAAAGAGATCCTCGCTTTGGGTATTGTCGTGAATCCCTCATAACTCCTCCTCACTTGATCTCTCACACTTTCACTCTCACAATCTCTCCCACTCACACTCAATGGCCATCTCAAGAGAAAATTATAGCAAAGGTTCCTAATGTCAATTTTTAGGACTTCTTATATAGGAAAAACAAGAAAAACCATTCAAAAAATGAAAAATACAAGTGAAATGACTTCAGATCATACAGTTTGATCGTGGATCATCTATACGAATAGCTCAAAAAATCCTAGTACAAATATGTAAGAACCTAATTTCGTACACTATCCGTAGTCTGGATGAATTAAGATCGTACTGTACAAACAGTTAAAAAATAGTGTTTTCATTTGGTATTATCTGGTATGAACCTTAATTTGTACACTATCAGTCATCTGGATGAATTAAGATTGTATTGTATGAATAGTTCAAAAATAGTGTGCTCGTTTGGTATGATCAGGTACAAATCTTGATTCATACACTGTTAGTTTTCTGGACGAATTAAGATCAAAATTTACAAACATTTCAAAAATTTTGTGTTCATTTGGTATGATCTGGTACAAACCTTAATTTATACTATGTCAGTCGTCTGTACGACTTGACATCCTACAACATGAATAGTTAAACAAGTCAGGCTTTGTTTGGTCTAATCTTGGACAAACCCAATGTTGTACTCTGTTAGTTGTCTACACGACTTGACATCATATAGTACGAATAATTCAAAAGTAAAAGCTATGATTTGATTGACTGCATTTTGGAGAAAAGACTATGACAAATTGTACAATATGTTATATATATCATATAATACGATTAGTTTAAAATTTTAAGCTTTAACTCTCTCCACCTATGTGTGTGCACGGTTACCCAATTATAACCACATTCTCTCATCTAAACTCAAGAAAGTAAAAAATAAAGATTTATAGACTTTATTATATGAAATCCTATTTTACTCTATCGTGAAGTCTTCAACAGTTTGGAGTATGATTTTTCTAAAATGTTAGTACACATAAAAACAAACATAAATATCCAGTACATGCTAGGAGAACTAATAAAATTAACAGAATAATAATATTTTGCTATCATAAAAAATCAAAATCTTAATCTTGATTCCTAAGTTGTAATAATCTTCCATTTCTTGATGATGACAAAAATATTTATTATTTGAATTACAAATAAAAGTTCTTTTCTCCTAAACTCTCCTTCAATGAATTACAAATAAAAATTATGGGGAAATTAAAAAATGATCGCAAGAAAAACACAACAAATATACCAAGAATACAAACACAATTCAAACTAAATAAATATAAAAATGAATACAAACATAATAATACAAACACAATCCAGACAAAACAAACACAAACTTCAAACTAAACAAATAAAACAATGAATACAAACACGATAATACAAACACAATTCAAACAAAATATACACATACTTCAAACAATTCAAACAAAAAAAACACAAATTTCCTCCCCCTTTTGACATCAATAAAAAGAGAAAAAATGGAGAAATCCTCTAAGAAATGTAAGATGCTATGGACAAATAAAAAAGTTGATAAGATAAAAAAATTTGAACATCTTACAAAAATATTATTAAATTCCTGATGCAATAACTCATAGTTTAAATCAAAAAACAAATAAGATAAGAATAGTGGAACAAGTTCAATATTTGCTCTAGAAAGCAGAATTATCAAATAGAATAATTATCGCAAAATTAATTAAATAGATAGCTTATAGTTTCAAATTCAATAGTGAAATTATCGTTTAATACAAGGGACTTTTCTAAGAATTAAATATAAAGAGAAAAGAACTAAATGTAGTGTGTGCTCATTTTATGCCTCTTTATCAATAAGAATTAGTTGAGTGGCAAACATTACACATTTTTTTATGATAGGATCATTTTGTATCTCTTTTCAAATTTGGCAAACATTATGCATATTTTCATGTAGGGCTCATTTTACATTATGCATCTTTTGATATCTTGTTATTTTCACAACCTAACTTAGTAAATCTTAGCTTATGTGATTATCTTCCAAATAAAAGAAAAACATTTCTCATATCAGGAAGAATAATGTAAAAAAAAAACACTATTATTAAGAATAAAATCATCACATTAAATAAGAAAATAAAAGAAAAAATAAGTCACTAATTTTGCAACAATTATAACTATAAGATACAAATCTATTATAACATTAAAATGATCTTCTTATCTAAATCTAAAATTTAAATTGATTTAAAATTTGAGAAAAGAAAAACAATTTTGCTAGAAAATTAAGTTGTATTTCCAAATATTTTAAAATTTTCTCTTAGATCAACATTAGTAATTTGCACAAAGAAACATAAAGATAATTTAAGAGGATTAATACCAACACAAAACAAGCATTTTATAAAACATATAATGCTGATACAACCAATACAAAAATATAAACATCTAAATAGTATCACACAAAAACTAAAAAATAAAGGATGCATCAACTACAATAGAAAATAAAAACTAAAATGGCAGAGGATCTTGATCTGGTGGTGGTTGAGGAGGAGAAAATATGGTAAAGTAGCTATTGATGGTAGCTACTTGAGTGTTGATTGAATCAAAATTAACCTCTAACTCAGCTCATATCTTCATTATAATTGGCATCCTACTGGTCTAAGCTAGTCTCAATATGATCAAATCCTTGATTAAAATGAGACTGAAGTCGATCAAATTGCTGGACCATTTCTTGATAAAAATGAGACTTAGGTCCATGAGCAGGTGCAGGTGTAAGAGCAGGTGCTTCTCCTTCTCCAATTTCATCACCCTCGTCCCCTTGATCTCGGTGAAAAAGAGTACGAAAGGAAGCATCAGTGAAATAGATTAGAAGATTATTTGGAGGATTAGGATGAATTAAATTGCATTTCTTTTTGAAGATATAGGCAATCAAGTGTCTTAAAGCCACATTCTTCTTGCTTTTAGTGGTAGGAAGTCTAATGCCAGTAAGATTATTTATGTAGTCCAGAATCAACTGGGCTACATTAATAGGAGTGTTTGATATTATAAGATATGTGACAATAGAAAGCAAAGGAGTGAAGTTGATTTGATCACCATCTTTAGGAATAATGGATGTTCTTAAAACATGCTCGATGATCCTGGCATTTTGATTTAAATAGTGTACATGTGATAAGAGATAGATTGAAGGTACACCTCTAAGGGTTTGATTTATTGTAGACCAATCAAAATCAGCTTTTGAAGTCATAGTGTGTCGGGCAGACTGCTCCTTGCCTTTGGAAAGCAGAGACTCCATTGGGACATTAACCAACTTGAGCTTGAAGCTGTTTTTTCGTTAAGAGATTTCATCAAGGAGTGGATGTTTGATTGCAAAGGTTTAATAATAGAGGGAGATAACTACAATGTCATCAAATTTTTGCATGATTCGGTGATGAACACCAAGAACAACCGGACTTCTGAGAAGATTTCTTTCCTTCACGACTTCAATAAGGTTATCTTTCATCATACCTCTAGGAATTGTAACAAAGTTGCCGATTTATGTGCTTCTATTGCTTTGGAGAATAGTTTTTGCTTTGATTCTTTTACTTCCTCTGATTTTCCTTCTTCCTTATATCTTTTGTTGAAGAAGGAATATGAGAGTTACATTTAGTTTGTAATACTTTCTTCTTTCCATTAATTCATTTTTGCAATTGTCAAAAAAAAAAGAAAAAAAAGAAGTCATTGTGTGTGCCTTTACTTATTCAGTTCTAAGATGTAAAAAAGCGCCTAAATCCTCCTTAGTGATTACTACTCTTTCTTTAAACATAAATGAGGTCATTTTGGTATTGTTTTATCTCATTCTCATATTAGGAAAAAAATAAAAAAACAGTGAATTGTATTGGAATGAAATGCATAGATTAGACTAACAATGAAGGAAAATTTAGTAGAATTGAATAGAGGCATTACAGAAAAATTAATGTCTTCTTGAATAAGAAGACGAGAAGGGGTGAATTTTTCCTGAATGAAATGGTTGAAGGCTTGTTCATTTTATTTTGAAATAAAATTATCATCTACTTAATTGGAATTAGATGAAGAGTCTTTGGAGTGTCGAGCTCGTTTACTACTAGTGCTTGCCATAAGGAAAGGATTGAATGCAAAATACTTTGAAAGTGAAAGAGACTGAACAAAACTTAAAGAATAGCTTCCAATTTTAAAAAATCGAGCACATTTATATAGTACAAAATAAGGTTCATACTACAGGATAAAAAAAATCGTTCATATCAATAGAAATGGTAAAAAAAATTATTGATGAAGAAATGACTTTTTGTATACTACAATTCTCGAGGAGTCATTTCGTATGACTTTTGACCAATCTAATTGTACAAACAAATAGGTGTTCATCCAGGATGATCATGGAATAATGATTGTACCTATCTAATGAATTCGTATGAATAAATATTGACAACACGATCACACATACAATTAGGCTTTTGTATAGATGATCTTTAAAAAAATATTTGTTCTAGAACATTTTTCCATTTTCATACAGATGAAAAAAATGAGAGGTTCGTACAGACGATGTTGTGTTCGTATAGTACGATATCTTAACCAACCCAGAAAAAAGTTATCATATAAAATCTAGTGATTTTGTAGAGTACAAAAGTGGTTTATACAATACGAATGGAAAGGAATTTTTAGATTTGCACAGGATAATCAAGTTTCTTTTCCAAAAATAAATCAACAAGATCCATGAGACACAAAAAAGAGAATAAAAAAATTCAAATGAGAATAAAACAATCACAAATAATCACAAAATCAAAAAAAAAAAAAACAAAAACAAAAACTAATCACAAACAAATAAAAAAAAAAAAATATAAACATAAATGAAATACGCCACAAAAGCAAGTTGTAGAATTACAATTATCAATTATGAATATCAATAACACCCAATCTAGTTCAGAAGGTGCTAAACATTTCAAAAGCCATTGGTTTTGTGAAAATATCTATAAGTTAATTTTCAGTAGCTACATGATATAGCTCAATTTCTCCTTTAGTGACATTTTCTCTACTGAAGTGATATCTTATGTCTATATGCTTGATGTTATAGTGTTGGATATGATTTTTTAAAATGTGAATGACACTAATATTATCACAAAAAATGGAATAGTACTAATTAAAAACCCTAAATTCATAAGTTGTTATTGTAACCAAAGAACATGTGCCACACAACTACATAATGCTATTTATTTTACTTCAGTAGTAGAAAGGGCTACTAAATTTTGTTTTTTGCTAGACAAGGAAACTAAAGAAATTTCTATGAATTAACAAGTTCTAGAAATACTCTTTTTATCATCCCTACACCCTATAAAATTTGAGTCAGAATATCCAATTGTTTCAGAACAAGAGTTATGCTTAGAATACCAAATCCCTAAATTTTAAGTTCCTAAAAATTTCTCAGAATTTTTTTTAACAGCTGGAAGGTGAGATTCTTTTGGATCAACTTGAAATCTAACACACAGACAAACACTAAATATGATATCAGGTTTGCTTGCAGTTAAATAAAGTAATAATTTAATCATATCTCTAAATTTCTTTTGATCAAAAGATTTGCCTTTAGAATCCTTATCTAACTGACATAAGAAACTCATTGGAGTATTTATTGATTTAGCATTATCTATTTTATATTTCTTAAGAATGTCCTTGACATATTTTCACTGACTAAAAAAGTTTCCATCCTCAATCTGCTTATGCTAAAACCAAAAAAGTAACTCAAGTCTCACATCAAACTCATTTCAAATTCCTTACTCATTATTGCTGAAAAAGTCATCATAAAGATTTTTATCATTAGATCCAAACAAGATATCATTAATATAAATTTGAATAATAAGAATATCATCTCCTACACTTTTTATAAATAGAGTGGTGTCCACACTTCCTTTAAAAAAATATTTTTCTAGAAAAAAACTCTTAACCTTTCGTACCATGTCCTAAGTGTCTATTTTAGTCCATACAGGGCTTTCTTCAATTTAAAAACATGATTAGAAAACTATAAATTTTCAAAATCTGGAGGTTGCTAAACATAAATATCCTCTTTTATCACCCCATTAAGAGAAGCACTTTTAACATCCATTTGAAATAATTTAAATCTTTTAAAATATAAAAAAGCTTGAAGAACCCTTATTACTTCAAGTCTTGCTATAGGGCAAAAGTCTACTCAAAATTAATTCCTTCTATTTGATTATACCCTTTGGCTATCAATCTTGCCTTTTTTCTAACCACTACACCTGAATTATTCATCTTATTTTTGAAAACCCACTTAGTTCCAACAATACTTTGATTTTTTGGTCTTTCTACCAATTCACAAACATCATTTCTAATAAATTGATTCAATTATTCTTATATAAATAAAATCCAAAATTTATCAGAAAGTGCTTGATTCATATTAGTGGGTTCAATCATTAAAATAAATGTTGAGTTATTCATTTTTTTGCAAAGTTCATGCCTAGTTATAACCCCTTCACTTGTGTCTCCTAAATTCAGTTCCTTATGATGAATTTTAGTATATTTTCATTCTCTAGGTAACTTATTTTCTTTTTAAACATTTTCTTCAAGATTAACATTTTCAATTCCTTGGTTACTTTCTTTAATGTCTTCTTCTTTCATCTCGACCCTTCATAAATATCAGATTCATCAAAAACTATATGAGTGGTCTCCTCTGCTACCAAAGTCCATTCATTAAAAAATCTATAGGATTCGTAAACACTTGAATATCCTAGAAAAATTCTTTCATCAGATTTAGGATCAAATTTTCTTAAAAAAGTTTTTCCATTGTTATGAATAAACACTTTACATCCAAAAATATATAGGTGCGAGAGGTTGGGTGTTTTACCTTTAAGAAGTTCATAGGGTGTCTTGTTCATCTTAGATTTAATATTCATCATATTCAGAACATAACATGTAATACTAATCATTTTAGCTTAAAAAAATTTAGGAAGTGAATATTCAACCAATATTGCTCTTGTGGCTTCTAATAAAGTTTTGTTCTTTCTTTCAATTACCACATTCTATTTTGAGGTCCTAGGAGATGAAAAGTTTTGATCAATCCTTTTCTCTTAGTAAAAAATTTTAAATTTAATATTTTCAAACTCTCCTTCATGATCACTTTGAATTATAAGAATTTTATAACCTAGCTTTTCATGAATCCAAGTTGAAAAAATTTTAAACTCTTCAGATGATTCACTCTTATGAGATAAGAATCTAATCTAAGTGAATCTTAAATAATCATCAACAATCACATACCCAAAAGTTTTCCCTCTTAGACTTACAATGCTAATAGGTCCAAAGATGCTAGTTTTAACATCCTTAATTAAATAAAAGGAGGACTTGACTTTTTTTCTAATTGACATGCATCGCATAGGTGATTCTTAATGAAGTCTAATTTGGGTATGCTTCTTACCAATTTCTTCTGGATAATATTCCTAAGATTTTTCATGCTTGCATGACAAAGTCTTCTATATGATAACCAAGATTCATCAATAACAAATTTTAAACAAAAACCATTAGAAGATTTAATACAATTCAAATTAAGCATGTAAACATTATTTACCTTATCTCCATGCAACACATCAACTCTATTTAGGATTATAATATAGGTTGCAGGCAAGAAATTTATATTAAAATCTTTATCGCAAAGCAAACTAATACTTAGCAAATTATGTTTCAAACCTTTCACCACTAAAATATTCTCAATTAAAAATTCTTTGTATTACCAATCATATCTTATCCTACCACTCTCCTAGTGGTGTTATCTATAAGTGTTACCTTACCTCCAGTCCTGACCTCTAGTAATATAAATTTATTTACATCTCTAGTCATATGTTTTGAACATTCACTGTCCATATACCAAAAGCTCTCACGAGAACTTGTATGAGAGTGTTTCTAAAAATAATCAAATGTTAAATTTGAGAATCCAAATAAATTTAGGTTCACCTCCTTACAATGATAATCCATATGCATGTTTGATTACTGTTATTTATGCACCTTAGGTCTCCACACTAAATGTGTTCTATTATGAATTGTGCAAGTGTGAGAAATATGCCCCATCATTCCACATGAAAATTATTAAACATCAGGAAAAGGATTTACCAATCTTTGCAAGTTTTAATATATTTTCCTAGACTTTGAAATTATATGCTTTTGATCAGGATTATAAATTATTCAAGTGTGGGAGGTGTCTTATCTTCCTTAAAAGCTTCAGTTTTTCCTTAAGATATGAGTTTGCACTTTCTAAAACTAAATTTAAAACTTTTAACTCATGTTGTCTTTAATCTGATTCATCCATAAACACTTTAAAATCATTTTCAAGTTCATTATAAGATCCATTCAATAAATCATGCTTTTTCTTCAAATCTTTAAATTCATCTAACTAAGCATGTTATTTCTATCTATGTATACATGATCTTTCCTAAGATTTTTTTTTTTTGTAAATTTAAATGCTCGAAGTTAAGATTGGCATCTAATTTTTAAGTTTCCTATATGCATTATAAATTTTATTAGAAATACAAAATAATTCATCATAGGATAGGTCACATATCTCTTCCTGATCTAAATGATCAAGTTTATCTTCTATTAAGCACAAGTTTGTGACATCCTCTTCTGCTTCTGTTTCTGAAGAGTCTGAAGCCGAGTCAGCCTATAAAGCTCTTTGTAATTTTTCTTGCCCTTCATAATGTAAGTTTTTTTAGTGGAAAGCCAAAGAGGGGCCTACACGTTAATTAAGAAAAAAGTACAATGTCCTTAAAGGGACTTCAAGCTCACTAATGCTCAAAAGAGCTACAAAATTAAAGCAAAAAATTCCTAAGAGCTCGAAATCCCTTCTAAGAAAAAGTACAATAAAACCTAAGTACATTCTACGGTGCATAAGAATGAGCACCCAAAATAAGGAAAATAGTAAAAAATAGCTTTGAGGTCTAACTTCCTATCTAGAATGTCACAACCACGAACACCTGCACTAAAAATGACCAACAAAAAAGGATAAAATCCATGAAAGAAAAGACACAGAAAAAAGTAAACTCTAGCAAGGTAAAGGTTCCAACAGTCAATCATAATACAACTAAAAAGGGGCCACAAGGGACCAATTACAAGAGACCAAACCTTTCCAGAAGAGCAACCCGAGTAACCAACTTCCACTTTATGATTCAAAACATCAATATCAATTGAAATGCCAAAAGGAATTCCACACTTATTCACCTCCAAACTATAGCCTATGAGATACTAGTACCAACAATAAATGACCATCCACAGGAAACCTAACCAAACAACCCCAATAAGCAAACCCCATAAAACTCAATAAACAAAGCCACCAATAAATCCAAAAGAACATAAAATCTCAAAATTGAGAAGATATCATGCCACTCCAACAGAACCAAAAAAGCATAAGGAAAGAAAAAACCCAGGACATAACTCATAAAGAAACAGTACGAACCAAAAGTAACAGGAGAAACCCACCAACCATCCTCCCAACGAACAACAAAAATGAACATCAAGATGCAATTCCCACAACCCTCCAACAACAAAGTAAATAGCCCCCAAGCATAGACAAAGCCCCTAAACCAATAACAAATAGGATCAAACAAGAATAAAATAGACCAGTAAGACAAAGCCTTCTTTGCAGCCAGAAACTCAAATACACCAAAGCTATAAGGGTCCAGAAAACAGTCATGCTTGACATTAAAGCAAGCAGCAAAGTTACAGCTTGAACAAAAACAAAGTAGTAGAAGATGAAAAGGACATAGAAAGTGACCCCAAGATAAAACCAGAGAACAAAACCCTAGCGAAAAGCATAAATTAGGTTCTAACATAAGGCATACAAATTTTATCTCACCATAAAAGATCCCACGAAGGAGCAGGTAAGTTAGAAGTAGTAAAATCATACATACAGTACATGTCTTTCCCCTAATTAGCCAGCTAATTAGCACATGTATTACCAATCTTATGAATAAGGGAGGCAAAAAAATTCATAAAAATTAAAAAATTCTTAACATCCCTCAGTAGATAAAAAAGAGACGAGTTGAACATCGAGTCCTCATCAGCATTTAATAATTAAAAATAAGACTTAGAATCCACTTCAATAATAATGTTAGTTAAATCCAAATAGATTCAAAACCTTAAGCCATAGAGTAAAGACATAATAATAGCTTTATTAACATCACAATTTTGTAATGGTCCAGCAAAAGCCATAATGAAACTACCATAACAGTCCCTAATAACGCCACCACAACCCGAAGAGGGCCCAAAACTAGCACCAACCACATTAAATTTTTAGGAATTAAAAGGAGGTTTGGTCCAATAAATAAGTCTAGGGTTATTAGGAACATGATCCTCCTCCAATTTAATACCTAACCTAGAAGCAACCATGTGAAAGTTCTTAAAATTCTTAATAGAAAGTAATTTAATAGTATAAAGAGCAGCAACCTTATCTTTCACATTCTGAATAATCCTATGGTGGTTCATACCAAAACCATTAAAGATAAAATTATTTCTATCCAACAATAAATACCACAATATAAGAGAAGGGATCACATTTCTTATATGACCTTGGACTTGATGAACGAATAATTAAGCAAGCCATAAATTGAAATTTTAGCATTAAAGTAACTCAATTGGAGCATACCATAAAAATAAATCCAAGTGTTAACAGCTAAAGGACCCAAAAGAAAAACATGATGCATGGTCATAATTTTAATAGTTAATGTTAGTTTTCTCCTCAACTTTCTCCTGGCTAGGGTTTTCTTTGAGATTTAAGCAATCAGTATTTTTATGTCCAGGCTTCCTGTATTTTTAACAAATAACTTCATTTGAAACTTTTGCATTCCTGTTGAATTTACCTTTGTTCCAATGCTGGCGTCTTCGTTGCTTTCTCTTAAGAAAACTTTTGAATTGCCACGACATAAGAGCAATATCTTCTTCGTATTTTGGCATTGATTGGTCACTTTTTGATTCATCAAATTTCAAAGTAATATTCTTCTTTTTTCGCTTATCAATTGTATCAATTTATCTTTGATTCACTCCTTGCTCATAATCAATTAGTGATCCAAGAAGATTGTCAATAGAATATATATTCAGATCTTTACACTCAGTTATGGCAGTTATCTTTGCATCATAAGCAATATATAAACAACATAAGATTTTATTTACTTTTTATGAATTTGTTAGTTATTTACCTAAAGTATGGAATGAGGTAACAATCTGAGTAAATCATGTATATATTTCTAAAATTGACTCATTTGATTTCATGTGAAATAATTTATAGTTGTGTAATAAAATGTTTAACCTAGATAGTTTTACCTCATTTATTTCTTCATAAGTTATCCAAATTCTATCCCAATTTTTTTTTTAGTTTTGCAAGTTGAAATATGCATGTAATCCTTAGATTTCAAGGCACACAAAAATTTGTTTAAACATTTAGCAATCAACTGTGCTAAGTATTTTTCTTCTAATATCCAATCAATAAATGGTGTTTAAATTCTAATGCCATTAATAAGTCTAGTAGGTTTAGTGTAACCTTCTTGTATTAATATCCATATGCAATAGTCAAGTGATTGTAGAAAAGAATACATGGGAGTTTTCTGAAAATTAAATTAGATGTTATCAAATAAATGTGGTCTAATGATCAAATATCCTTCAATAGTATTATAATTTCCAAAATTAGTCATGATCATTTTTAAAAAGTAGTTTAAATTTTAATTTTTGAAATTTGTTATGATACCACATAAAAGTTTGTGTAGGTTGTTAAACCTTATAAACTATTCCAAGGCTAACCAAGGGGGCGGAGAATTGGTTATTTAAAAAATCTCTTAGATTTTTGAAAAACCATTTCAAGAAAATTTAATCAATGATCTTAAAAAATGTAGTTGTTTGGATATATTTATTACATTAGATTTTTCAACCATAAAATAAAGTGCAGAAAAATAAAAATACAGAAAAACTAAAGTGAACAAAAGAAAGCCAAATTTTATAGTTGTTCGGTCCAAACTTGACCTATATTCACTCCATGGAGATTCCTTCTCCAAGTATTGCACTAAATTAAAGTGACTACCCTTTTTCCCCCATAGGAAGGTGGAGAAGCTCTTACAAACTCTCTTCCCCCAACTCGATGCGGCAGAGAACCGTCATTCTTTTGTACCCTCCTTATGAAGGAAGAGAATCGTCATCCTTTTTATGCTCCTAGTGAAGGCAGACAACTATCATCCTTTTCACCCTGATGGTGAAGGAAGAGAACCTAGACATCCTTTTTTCACCCTCCTAGTGAAGACAGAGAATCTTGATGTCCTTTTCCACCCTCCTGGTGAAGGTAGAGAACCATCATCCTTTTTCACCCTTTTAGAGAAGGTAGACAACCGTCATCCTTTTTAACCCTCTTAGTGAAGGTAGAAAATCTAGACATCCTTTTTTACCCTCCTAGTGATGGTAGAGAACCTTAACATAATGTTAAATATCTTCTCTCAAAAGTCTCCATAGGAGATGGGCAAAAATTTAAAGAAGATAAAGAGATCCTCGCTTTGGGCAACCTTGTGAATCCCTCACAACTCTCCCTCACTTGATCTCTCACTCTTCACTCTCATAATCTCTCCCAAGCACTCACACTCAATGGCCACTCTCAAGAGAAAATCACAGCTAAGGTTCCTAATGTTAGTTTTTAGGACTTCTTATGTTGGAAAAATAAGAAAAATCATAAAAATATTTTAAAATACCATTGAAATGACTTCAAATTGTATAGTGCAATCATGGATCATATGTATAAACAATTTAAAAAAATCTTAGTACGAATATTTATGAACCTAATTTTCTAGACTATTAGTCTTCTGAATGAATTAAGATCATAATATATGAATAGTTCAAAAAAAATGTATTCAGTTTGTATGATCTGGTACAAACCTTAATTCATACATTATCAATCATATGGACAAATTAAGATTGTATAATATAAACAGATTAAAAATAGTGTATTCATTTGGAATGATCTGGTACAATCCTTAATTCATTCGCTTTTAGTCCTCTAGAAAAATTAATATTATCCTGTATGAATAATTTAAAATTAGTGAGTTTATTTGGTATGAACCTTAATTCATACTCTATCAATCATCTGTATGACTTGACATCATACAGTACAAATAGTTAAACAAGCTGGGCTTTATTTGGTATGATCTTGGATGAACCCAATGTTGTACACTATCAGTTGCCTATACGACTTGATATCGTGTAGTATGAACAGTTCAAATGTAAAATCCATGACTTGAATGATTACATTTTGGAGGAAAAACAATGACAAATCATACAATATGATACAGATATCGCATAATACAATTATTTTTAAAATTTTAAGTTTTAACTCTCTCCCCCAGGTGTGTACGGTTGCCAAATTACAATCACATTCTCTCATCTCAGACTCAAGAAAGTAAAAAATAAATATTTATAGATTTTATTACATGAAATCCTATTCTACTGTGTCTTGAAGTCTTCAGGAGTCTGGAGTATGACTTCCCTGAAATGTTAGTACACATAAAAACAAATAAAAATATCAAGTACATGCTAGGAGAACCAATAAAATGAATATAATAATAATATTTTTCTATCATAAAAAATCACAATCTCAATTTGATTCTTGAATTGCAATACTTAGAATGTTCCTATGTAATTTTTTACTTATGATTAGTTGGTCCTTAATATCTTAAGTTTTATTTTGATTTTTTTGTAGATCCTTAGTGCAGTAGGGAGCTCGAGGTCTTTTTAAGGACTTTATAACCTTTATTTTTATTAACTTGTAAGCATATTGTTGGTTTCCCCTAAAAAAAATTATAGCTATAGTAGTTAGTATTAGTTTACTTGCATGTTAGAAAAACACTTTCTTTTGGGATCAACACTCTCTTACTCACTTCATTACTTGATCGACAAACACTCTTGCCTATTTAGTGGTATTGCATATCAAATAAAAGCTAAAAATAATTCAGCCTAGAGAATAAACATAGTTCATGCATTAAACGCAACCTATGCAAGACCACCCTTGAATAAATTAATCTAAGTACAGTTTTCCAAACTTAGCTATTCAATATTATAATCAATAGGTAGTGCCTTGGTGCTATAGCTCTTTAGTTTAATGTGAAATACTAACTTAAATAACTTTTTTTTAGTTACTTGTAAAGATTTTTAAATTAAAAATTATTATTCAATTTAACACATATATTTTTATTATTCTTAATTTTAAGTAAATTTTAATTGCAATTTTTTATGTTCATCAAATGTGTTATAAAAGTGTATTTATAAAAGGGGATTCTAATAGTTAAGCAAATAGGACATTTAGTTAATGAAAATTAATATTAACAACAAAAATAAGAAATAAATAAAACACATTTGAGTAAGTAACAAAATGAACAAAGAAAAATACTAAAAATGTCATTTTCATAATAATGCTAACTATTGCGAATGGCTGATTGAAATAAAGTTTACTTAACAACCACTACTCTAACTTGTCCACTAATGCACAATCAATCCATAAGAACAACTAAAAACTCATTATCATAATAACTTTTTATGCAAAGAAAATGAAAATTAAAGAAATTAAAAATAACTACATCATCGTCATCATCATCATCTCTCTCTCATAGGAATAGAAAATAAAAATAAAGAAAAATAAAATAATAAGAATCAATCCTAATTATCCTCCTGCTAATCATCATCATCTTTTTCTACTGTTGGTGGGTGCCACATATAAGTATCATCCGTGGGAGCTATTAATAATAAATAATGATCTATGTTCTCCACAAATCGACATCTCCTAAACATATTGATTAATTCTTTGTTGAATTAGGAAGCATAATTATATTTCATTCATTTCATATCCATAATTTGTGCAACCCAATGTGATATCCTCTACTACCCCTACATTCTCTTCTCATAAAAAGAAGTAACACTAACCATCTACACCTAGGATTAACAAAATGATCACCTAAAGATTTGGGGTCGAGACATTCTGCCTACTAGGGATGGATTGATAGGTCAAATGTTGCTTAATAGGTCCTACCTCTTACTCATCCCTTCCTTCCAAAAATCTCTCAACATTTTTCTTGGTGAGATCAAAAATAGGAAAATGTTGCTCCTAACCAAAGTCACCTAAAACACCAATGATTACACATGAGAAATATACTAGAGAAGGGTGACATAAACCTATAGAGGTGGAGCCTCTCATAATATACATTAAGGAAGAGTAAATAAGTTACCCAATATCAATTGAATGACCCACTTGAATAACATTGTTTAAAATTTCATGCTCATGGGTCACATAACTTATATTTTTTCTTAGCAAAACAAAATACATAAACAAAGTACTGTGAAGACTTTGAAAGTTTATTTAAGTAGAATGCTATAAAATTAATCACTTCTCTCTCGTTCTCTCTCTCTCTCTCTCTCTCTCTCTCTCTCTCTCTCTCCCCCCCCTTTTCCATATGGCTCCACTCAAGGGGTTAGTTAAAACTCTAAGAAGATCCTAGGGGTTTATGGGTGCTAAACTGAAAGAAAAATAATCATCAAATTTTTCATCTTTGAGTTCTAAATCATATTTATGTTTGTGGGATCAGAAGGAACCTACTTACCTCTTATAAAGCACCTTTATTTTCGGCTTTCTTCATATTCGTAAGGAATTGCCTCATAATATTCCTAACATAGGCTAAGTTTTCCTCAAATAGCCTATCAACCCTATTAACAGTAATGGACATTATTGTACT
This sequence comes from Dendrobium nobile, assembly GCA_022539455.1. Taxonomy (NCBI): domain Eukaryota; kingdom Viridiplantae; phylum Streptophyta; class Magnoliopsida; order Asparagales; family Orchidaceae; genus Dendrobium; species Dendrobium nobile. The sequence continues at coordinate 51,538,053 of CM039733.1, forward strand.
CCCATGATTCAGGAATCCCAACTCGGGAATAAACTATTTACTAACAAATAGCTGAGTAAATCTCTCCTTAGTCTCATTAAATGTGAATCTCCTTATATCAAAGGAAGAAAAAGCCCTATTCTTACTAGGGTACACTTTATGGTGGCATATGAAGCCAAAGGTTTATAAATACAGTGTAAAAACACAAACAATAGAGAAAAAGAGGAATACCAAGACCATTGAAAGAAATGAAACATGTAATCATATTTATCAAAATAGACCAACACAATGGTGTTGGTAAGAATAATGTTGCAGTGATAAGAAAAGAAAAATGATAAAACTGTCAAATTGGCACTTGTGTTGTGGTGTGAAGTGATAGAAAACTCTGTGCACAAGCATTGGAAGTCAAAGTGCTAGATTTTTTACTATAGGACTGCCATGTTGTTTGCACATACAAGTGTTGTAGCATTTGTTATTGAATATTACCACAGTGCTCAACTACCTAATTATGGTTTTGATTAAATGCTATGGTGATTAATAATGAATCAATATGAAAAGGTGCACGATTTAAAATGCCTTGAATGCTACTTACCTTTTTTAAACTTTTCAAATAAATCAAATAATAAATAGTTAGTGCTTAAGTTTTATATCATTTAAGTTCTAAAATGAAGTGCTAACTTAGATAACTTTCCTTAGTTGTTTTTTATGATTTTTAAATTTGAATATATTATTCTTTGTTCATTCAATTTAGCAACTATAGTTTTATGTTAAACTTAATTTAAAAACAAATTATTTACTATTTTTTGTTAACATGGCTATCTAAGTGTAATATATGGAGGACATTTCAATAGTTAAGCAAACTAGGAAATTTAACTAATGAAAGTTTAACTATGATATAAACAACAATTAATAAAAAATGTTAAAGCTGTGCATGTAACTAATTAAACAAAGCAAATACTAAACATGCCTTTTTAATAAAAATGATACTAAGTACTTAATCCTTTTAGTAATGAAATGTACTAAACAATAAATATACAAACTTATACACTATTATATAACCCAATCACAAGAACTTCTCACTACATTCATCTCACAAGTAACTCTCAAGCAAACAAAAATAAAAAAATAAAAAAAATCATCATCCGCTTACGCTCCAATCTATGATCTTTCTATCTTTCCTTTGGGTTAACTTCAGTGGTACTTGGTAAGGTTCCATAGGGCCTATGACTAGTGAGAACTATAAGTTGGCCAAATTTATTTTCCTTTAAGTAGCTCAACTCTATAATTATTTTCCCATTTAAATCATTAAGTGCACCAAAGGTGCCTTCCTTTCTCTGTATTGATTATTATGATTAAATCTTGATGGATAATAAGGTCTATGTTTCACTAAAGGTTGTTGAAGGTTACTACAACTTACTCTATGGTTTAATTGACTTGTATTCCACTAATTCACACCATAAGTTTTATCCAAAATAAATTTAGGGTGGATCCTCCAACCTATATTATATGTATATCGTATTCTAATCAAATTCAGATTTTCAATCTCTTGAGCACTAGGCTCACTAACAACATTCAAATCATTTTCCTCCAACAACATAGATAATCATGATCCCAAATTCACACCAAAGTTATCTAACTTCTTAGACATAATAACTACCTCAGAAGCCAAAATTGATAAATCATATGACTCATATACACTTGCTACTATCATAGGATTCACCCTATTAGAAGGCCACTAGAAATTATTTCACCCCATCTCATCTATTAAAGCATAAGCCTCATTAAAAGGCTTTCGTATTTGAAAGTTCAACAGGGATGTTAAGCCCTAATGAACTAGTCACACGACTAACAAAGAGGGGGGGGGGGGGGGGGGGGAATTGGTATTTTAAAAAAACTTTTAATCATAAACACAAACTTAAACCAAAACTAAGATTCACCATATAATGAGAAGTGCAAAAATTAAATACGGAAGCAGTAATAAAGAACACAAGAATTTATAGTGGTTCGATCAACATGACCTACGTCCACCCTTCGAAGGTGCCCTCCGAGTATTACACTAAACACAGTGTCTCTTCTTTTTCCCCCATAGCTAGGTGGAGAAGCCTTTATAAACCTCCTTTCCACTAACCCAGGTGAGGCAGAGAACCCAACTCCTTTTGCCTCCTCCAGAAGTAGGTAGAGAACTAAACTTCTTTTACTTCCTCTTGAAGCAGGCAGAGAACCTTGGTCACATGTTAAAGTAGACCTCTCTAGAACCCCCAAGGAACTAAGGACGATGACAGGAGAAGATGATAATGGATCCTTGCTTAGAACAACCTTTGTGAAACCCCTCACAAACTCCCCCTCACAAGATCCTCTCTCTCTCTCCCTTGCTCTCCCTCTCCAGGTCAGAACAACAACAAAAAATACACTCTTAAAAGGAACAAGAGGTCTTAAATAGAAGAGCTTCGGTATAGCTCTTAATTATAACAAACTGACTTTATCATCCAGGATAATATAAATATCTTCCTGTACGATCAATGCAAATTAAGCTTAATCAGCCAGGATGATTTGAGACAATCAAAAAGTTTTTGTTCATATCATCCAGGTCGATATGATATCTTCCTATATGATTAGTACAAATTGTTGAATATTATCTAGACAATCGTACTGAATGGATGTAGATGATGAAAAAATTGCTTGATCGTTCAGGCCAATCTCATGATCATCTTGAACGATTAGTTCAAATCCAGGCAAATTGTCTAGAGCATCACCCTGAATAAAAGCTGACTGATGTTTGGTCATCCAAGGACAACTAAGTTTTGTGAACTGATCATCCCGACTGATCCTACAATTATCCAGGATGATATGATAGGGCAATTAAACCTTAATTGCTTTCCTTAATGATCAAATTAATTTAGGCATAATTGCGTTGCATCATCTAGGACGATGTCTTGGATGATGTCCATAAATAAAAGCTACCTAAATAGATCTTGCGGCTGATTCTTTCTGATTTGAGCATATCGTCCCGGCCCATATAATTATTGTCTAAGATGATAAGATTAATGATGGCTACCTTAACCAGGATGCCCTAATTAGGGTTTTTATTTTTAACTGATCATCCATGGCAACTTTGGGATCATCTCGAACGATGTGACTAAAAATAGAGAACTCTAAAAACAGTCAAAAATTTTCCCCCAAGTGTGTGTGTGCAATGTTACTTAGCATCACAAACCACATCATTTATAATAGACTTAAGATAAGGAAAAGTTTACAAATGGACTCAGATCTAGTCTACCCAGTCTTGAGCTGGTTCAAATTGCCATTTGATCTTGTGGACCTAAAATATAAGTAGGCAAGATAGTTGTAGAGAAATAGAAGTGTTGGTATCATCAAAATCATATTCCCTTAAATCAGATTCGCAACAATATCAATGAATCTCTAGTTACCACATAACGTTTTAACCTAAGGGATACTATAAGCCCATTATAAAAAGTTTAAATCACCTACCAATCACATAAAATATGTTGAAGGTACTTCCTAAGCATCTCCTTCTCTCATAAATTTACTCTCCATAATATTAGAAAAATAAAGTTATGTTATTCCTAAGTTTAATAATTTTTGATGGTGTGAGAAATATTTTGCTAAGAACTTATGTGCCAACTCATTCCAAGTGATTATAGAGCCTAATACAAGGAATTCAACCACATCATAGGTTTTTCCCTTAGAGAAAATGGAAATAGAAAAAGTCCAAATGCATCATCATTGACTCAATTATACTTTAATATTGCATAAATTTCTAAGATAATAGCTAAGTGTTGGTTGAGATCCTCAATAGTTGTTTCCCCAAATAAAGAATTCTATATCAATTGGATTATGGAGGGTTTCACTTCAAAATACTTTCCTAGGATTGTATGTTAGTTGATACACTGATGAATTCCATGTACCACAGGATTAGCATGCTCCCTAAAAGGTCTAGGATGGTCCAAATTTGCATTTTGATCAATCATTACTAGTGTTAAAATATTTTATAAGTTTTTTTGTAGGGTCAATTAAATTTTTAAGTCAAACAATAATGGCTCCTTACTAACTCTACTATCTATACACCAATAACATGAGAATTAAATTGCAAGAAAATAAATTTATAGGATAAAAGTTTTCAAGTAATCATAATTTTATAGCTTAAACACAACAATCATAAAGAAGATAGAAGTGGAATTAAATATGTAGCTTTTTTGACAATATAAAACAAATACAAAAGTATATTAAAAGTACACTGACAATATTACGAAAAATTTTGTTTGGTTTTGTGATAGCTATATGGGGTATGCTATATTAAATTTAATTTTACTTAGAAATAAACCAAATGAAATTACAAGTGCATATTCCTATCAACTAATCAAGTGAATGAAACTGTAGATTGTAGGAGGAAATTATGTGCTACACACAAATATTTTTAGTACTATCTACTCAAGTTATAGTATTTATTAAAAGTCTATATAGGTTGTTAGACCTAAAGCAATTGTCCCAATGCTAACCAAGAGGAGGGATGAATTGGTAATTAAAAAAAAAACTTCTGAAAATTTTATAGAAACCATTTTATAATTTTAGCACAATGAAAATTTTCATCAAACTAAAAACTTTTCAACCATAAAGATAAAATATGCAGAAAAATAAAAATGTGATAAAATAAAAAATGCATAAATTTATTATGGTTCGATCCAATTAGACTTACATCCACTCCCTAAAGACTCCCTCTTTAAATATTGCACTATTAACAAAGTGACTTTCCTTTTGCTCCCACAATAAGGCGGAGAAGCCTTTACAAATCACCTCTCTTCCACTAATCCCCAATGCAGCAGCGTACTGTCATCCTTTTACACTCTCCAAGTGTTGGCAGAGAACCGTCATCCTTTCACACCCTCCTGGTGTTGGTAGAGAATCATCATCCTTTCATACCCTGTTGGTGTTGGCAGAGAATCAGATCTTCTCAAAAGATATTCGCTAGAGCAACTTCAAAGAAGTAAGGAAGAGATTCGACAAAACTTATAAAAAGATCCTCACCTTTGGGCAACCTTGTGAACCCTTCATAAATTCTACTTGCAAGATCTGTTTCCATACTCTACAACACTCTTCAAAAGCACTCTCACACTTGATCTCAAAGAAAAAAAGAATAATCATCCGTCCACAGTCATTTTTTAGGACCTTATATATAAAAGACATGAAAATCCATCCAGAAAACTAAAAATTTCAATTTGACCATCCATGATCGTATAGTATGCTCGCAAATCATTTATATAATTAGTATAAAATTCATATGTATGATCCTGTACAAACCGATCTTGTACTCTGATTGACCTAAATATGAATTTACATCATAAGTATGATCAGTTCAATTTTGAACAAATTCATCTGGTATGATTATGTACGAACCAATTTCATACACTGAAAGTCATCTATATGAACCCAATATCATATAGTATATTCTATTTTAATCAAATCATGCTTCATTCGGTACAAACATGGTTGAGTCCATTTCATACTTTAGAAGTCGTTTATACGATCCTATGATTGTACAGTATGAATAGTTCAAAAAATTTACTTGTTTATATGGATGAAAAGATACCTAACTATTTCATACTCTAGACATTGTCCATATAAACTTAAGATCGTATAGAATGAATAGTTCAGAAAAAATTATGAGTTTATCGGGTTGAACTTGTATGTATCTATTTTGTACTCTGGACGTCATCTATACGAAGGTAACTTTATACAGTACAAACAAGACTTAGAAAATTTTTTAGGCATTATTTGATTAACTCCATTCTAAAGGAACATTGATGTCAGATCATCTCGTAGGATCCAAAATTGTACATAGGATTAAAAAATTCTAGTTTTTACACTCCTCTAGTTTGTGTGCGTGTACATTTACCGAATTATAATCACACTCTCCTAGACTAAAAAAAATATAAAAGTACATACCTCAAATATAAACAATTTTATTCTAATATGTCTTGAAGTCTTCAACTATTTGAAGTATGATTTCCTTGAAACATTAGTAGACACAAACAACAAAAAAAATATTTCTAATATATGTTAGGAGAAGAGATAATCAATATAATATTATTTTGGAATCATTAAAAACATAAATGATATGGAAACATAGTTATGAAAACTAAGTTGCAACAATCTCCCACTTTTTGATGATGGCAAAATAATTATTATTTGAGTTAACATATATAATAAATTTTCTCCTTAGGTCTTCCAAAATGAATGGCCAATTAAAATCAAGGGATTCTCATGAAGATCAAAGAAACAAAAACCCTAAAATTAAAAAAGAAATAAATACAAAAAAAAACACAAACATGAACATTCAAACATTCAAAACATAACATATATACATCATATCTCATTATACATACATTCAAACAATTATACATAGTACAACACATCACATCTCATTATACACACATTCAAATAATTACACACATTATAATACATCACATCTCATTCTACACACATTCAAATAATTACACATATTATGATTCAATAAACACAATACAACCAACAATATTATGTCTCCCCCTTTTAACAATAACAAAATGGGAAGAATCCTTGAAATGAAAAATTTCTATAGATAAACTAAAAGAGTTGAAGATGAAAAGGATTATAAACCAATTGCAAACACAATATTAAATTTGTAATACTAAAAAAAATTCAAAATTTTAAATCAAAGAACAACTAAGATAAAAAAAGTCACCAAGTTTATTATTCATGCTAAACAAATTAAAAAAAAAATTATTATTTCAAAAATAATAAAATGAAGAATAGTTAAGTTCGAGTTCAATATTGAACATGATTGCTAATTAGATGGATTTGGATTAGAGATTAGATGATAAAGGAAATAACACTATTAATGCTTTCAATTGGCAATATTGCGTATCGTTTCAAATATTAGTGATATACTTTATTCATCTTTTCTATTTGGGCAAATTTTGTGCCTCTTTTCACTTTGCGAATCATTGAACATACTTTTCTATTTTTGGATACTTTTTTTGCATTTTCTTTTTTTTTTTTTACTTTTTAGATATTTCAAATATTAGTAATCTAAATTCAAATTCTACTAATAATAAAAATAAATATATTGAAAAAGAAAATAAAAATAATAAGACATCAATCTTACAATAATTATATTTTAGATATTTTTTTTTCTATAAGAATATGACATTGATCTCCTTGTCTACGTCCAATATTAATTTAATTTAAACTTTTGAAAGAATAAATTTTGTAAGAAAATTAATTTGTTGCGCAATGTAATTGAGAATCCTTTCCAATGATCAACTACAAAAGATTTATCCATTAAAAACATAAAAATTTCAAGAGATTTAATTCAATACAAATGAATAAAATATTCCATCAATCCATTGATATAAAGGAACACAAACAAACATATTTCTCATTTCATTCCACATAACAAATCATGATAGAGATTCAAAACAATGATATAAAAGCACTACACTCATATAAGAATCATCAAAACAGCAAATAGAAAAGCTCATAAGAAACAATGATAAGGAAGTACATCTAGAAATCTAAGGGGCACTGATATAGAGGAGAAGGCTGGTTGAACATTAAAAAGTAAAATTTTAATCATCATAGCTACATTTGTCTTGACCGTGTCAAACTGACCACCGATCCAACCCATATCTTCCTGATTTCTCCCATCCTGTAGATTTAAGTGATTCTCAATTTAATCAAAGCATTGATCAAAATGAGTCTCCAATCTATCAAAACACTAGAATATTTCCTGGTTGAAATTCTAGTCAGGTCAAGGTCCAGGTGCAAGAGCAGGAGCTCCCCCTTCTTCCTCTGAATCATCACTCTAAAGACTCTGATCCCACCCAAAAAGTGCCCGAAAAGAGGCATTAGGGAAGTAAATAGGAAGTTCTATGGGAAGATTAGGATTGATCCTATTTTATCTCTTTCTAGGATGAAGGCAACTAGATGTCCTAAAGCCACATTTTTCTTTCTCTTATGATGTAGAAGTCCAATTTAATAAAGATTGTAGATATAATCCATGATGAGTTGGGCTTCAACAAAAGGCTTTTGAGTCATTATCAAGTAAGTGATTGTGGACAAAAGAAGAGTTATGTTAATGTGATCACCAGCTTTATGAATAATTTAAGTTCTCAGAACATGCTGGATGACCCGGGCATTTTGATTTAGAGAGTAAACCCTAGACAAATGACTCACTTGGGAGAAACCTCTAAGAGTTTGATTAATTTCAAACCAATCAGCTCTTGAGGTCAAAGTATGGGTTCTCAGATGGAGAAAGTTGTCTAAATCTTCCTTTATAATCTCTACCTGTTGTTTGAGAACATAAGAAGTAATCCTAGAGTGGTCATTATTAACTCTCATGTTGGCCAGAAAGAATTGAAAAGTCTCTTTATGGTAGGCATATAAGAGAGTTAGGATGAAAGAAAGTTAAGTTGAAGAAAATAAGGGCATGATAGAAAAATGAAAATCACCCAGAATGAGAAGTTGAGAAGGGGTGATTTTAGCAACAAAATGACTAAAGTAGGCATCCTCATTCTCCTTAGATAGAAAGTTATCATCCCTACCAATTCTAGAAGAAGATCCCTTAGAGAGATATAGACGTTTGCTAGAACTTACCATTCCTAAGACATGGTATCTAAAGGGTTTGAAATGGATATGAAAGTGAATGAAAATGATTTTGAAGACCCTTCTATTTCAAATAAAATGACCTATCATACACTATAAAATTATTTTCATACGTAAGAATGAAAACAACCAAAAATAAAATAGCTTTTCATAAAAAGCCATTTTCGAGGCACCCTTTCATACAGGCTTTTTGGCCATACAATCATACAGACGAACAAGTGTTCAACCAGGATGATCAGAATATTAAAGATTATTTTAAAGATGGTGTTTTCCCTCATAGAAACTGACAACTAGATCATACAAATGAAATATAATTTCATACGTATGATCAATAATTAATAACTAACTCCAACTGGTAAATCGTCCCCATGCGTACAGACCAAACTACACATATCATACATTATGATGATGTCATCATAAGCACAAACCCTATGAAAAACTAAGTTTCACATGCTCAACTCGGAACCCTGTCATATATAAGCTACAGAATTTATACATGACAAAAATTTTGTACAGTACGAAAGAACACTTAGAAAATAATACATGACAATCAGAAAATATTCTCAAAAACTAATCTTCTTATATCAAATGACATGCTTCACAATAAAAACAAAAAAAATGAAAAACACGAAACTAAACACACAAAATGAATAAAATAAATAAATAGAGACAAACTAAATAGACGCATATTTACAATACATCAAGTTTGCAAAAGTTTTAATTTAAGCATTAAGATTAATTACACCAAACCTAGTTCTTTAGGGTCTAAAAGTGTCAAAGGCTAGTAGTTTTATAAAAACATCTTCAAGTTGATTTTTCATAGTAACGAGATTCAATTCAATCTCTCCCTTAGCTACATGATCTCTAATGAAGTGATGACTTATATCTATATATTTGGTTCTAGAATATTGAATAGGATTATTTAAAATGCATATGATATTAATATTATCACAAAAAATTAGAATTGTGTTAATTGAAAATCCTAAATCAATCAATTATTATTTTAACAAAGAACTTGTGCCACACAACTTCCTAAGGGATTATATTTTGCTTCAGTAGTAGATAGGGCTACTAAATTTGTTTTCCTGCTAGACTAAGAAATTAAAGAATTTCCTATGTAAAAGTTCATTAGGGATGTTAAGCCCTTATAAACTAGCTTGAGGCTAACCAAGAGGGGGGGGGGGGGGGTGAATTGGTGTTTTAAAAATTCTCAAATAAAAATCAAGATCTAAACCAACCAATCACCCACATAAAATAAATGGTGAAAATTAAAAAACAAAAAATGCAATTAGAAATAACACATCAGATTTTATAGTGGTTTGGTCAACTTGACCTATGTCCACTCCTCGGAGCCTCTCCTCCGAGTGTTGTACTAAACTCTGTTACTCTCCTTTTTCTCCCATAGCAAGATGGAGAATCATTTACAAAACTCCTTTTTACTCACTTCGGTGAGGCAGAGAACCCGACCTCCTTTTACTTCCCCTTAAAGTAGGCAAGGAACCTCAACCTCCTTTACCTTCCTCCTAAAGTAGGCAAAAAACCTCAATTGATCATTGAAGTAAACCTCTCTAGCACCTCTAAGGAATTAGGGATGAAGATTAGAGAAGATGACTCAGCTCTTTTCTTGGAGAAACCTTGGTGAAACCATCACAAACTCCCCATCACATGATCCTCTCTCTCTCTCCCAAACTCTCCCTCTCCTTCTCTTGGCTCTCTCAGATCAAGATAGCATCAAAAGATCTTACCTCATGTAATCAAGAGATCTTATATAGAAGGGATTCAAATTTGACCTAAATTGTAATTAAATAATAAAGATCATCCAGGATGTTTGACAGATCATTCTGTTCGATCATTAAATTTTTAGTCCTTATAGCTAGGACGATCTAGAGGGAGGCTAGATGATTAGAAGATTTATTTGTTCTGATTGTCTAAGATGATGGGGACATCGACCTGTATGATTAGTTCAAAATATAAATATCATCCAGACCATCACTATATTTGTCCATACTTTAAATGTTGAGCGATTAAAAAATAACATATCATCAAGGATGATTCTTTGATCATCCTGTACGATTAGTTCAAATCAATAAATATCATCCAACACATTATTTTATTTATCCAGGATAATTCAGGAAGAAACTAAGGTTTGTTTAACTAATCGTCCGGGATGATCCTACAATCGTCAAGGATGATATGATTGATCAATCAAATCTTAATTGATTTCCTTAATCATAAGATTTATTTAGGCATAATTTTAATGCATTATCCAGGATGATGTCCTATACAATATCTAAAAATAATAACATGCCTAAAAGAGTTGGCAGTTGATTCTTTCTAATTTGAGTATATCGTCCAGGATGATGTGAATATCATGCATGATGATTTGCTTAATTTGGTTGTCTTAATAAAGATGCCCAAATTAGGTTTTCTATTTTTAATTAATCATCTTGGACAATTTGGAATCATCCTATATGATGTGATCAAAAATAGAAAAACCTAAGCCTGCAAAATTTCTCCCCCTAAATGTGTGTGTATAATGTTACTTAGCAACAGGATCCATAAACTTATATTTAACTCAAGAAAAGAAAAAAATATTGGAAATACACTTACATACTGACTTAGTCCTAATCTATCAATTCTTGAGCTAGCTTGATTTGCAATTGACTTTGTGGACCTGAATCGTTAGTAGGCAACGTAATAGTAGAAAAAATAAAAATGCCAGAAGTGTTTGTTATCATCAAACTTATAATCATTAAATTCAAATTTTTAACAATCTCCCCCTTTTTTATGATGGCAAACATTTGCTAGGAAATTCAACTTAAGCAGATAAATGAAGCATAACATAAAGGAAAATAGTATGAACCAAGTAATACAAATTTTGCTAAAACCAAGCAGGTGGTACAAATAGTACACTAACATTAAAAGAAACAACACAACAAAATAACACGGACACCCTAACACTACCACTACTCCATCTTTTAACATCACAAAAAGGAGGATAAAATCAAAAAAAGAAATACATAATAGAAAATAATAAAGAGGAACAAACAAAGATCATAAGAAAATAAATCTACAAGTATGAAAGGCCATACTACTCAAAAGACCAGTAAAAAAAAAGCAAAGAAAAGACTATTAAAATAACACACAAGAATGAAAAACACTTTTTTTATTAAAGCAAGAATATGATAAATTTTCTATGTGATTGAATTAAAAATTTGTAAGAAAATGAGTTAACATCATCAAAACCTAAAAAATGTTAGAACAACCAATCCTGCTAATCCTTTCTCGGACTTCTTACAAGGCAAACCATCTTTTGAAAAATAAAGATCTAACTCAGAAAAAGTAATTGGATAAGAAAAAGTTATCCATTCAAAACTTCATTCTAGAAAAAATATCATATAGAATAATATACCAAAGTAATTAGTCACAATCATGAATTTTGAAATCAAGTCTTTAAAAATATCAAGTGACACATGAATTCTTCTAAGATTAAAAGGTTTGAAAGAGAAGGAAGCTTGCTTTCTTGTGGGCTCATTTTGTGCCTCTTGTCAATTGGTCGACGCACTTTATGCAACTTCTAATTTTTTGATACACCTCGTATACCTTTAAATTTTTTGGCGATGATTTAGCATCTTTTTAGTTTTTCTTCTTTATTGGGCTCATTTTATGCCTCTTATCATTTTTGCAAGTTAGATCCCTTTCAAAACCTTTACATACCCTCAGTTGTGAGAATATCTTCTTGATATTAAAGAAGAAAAACTTACTCTCTAATATAAAGAAAAGTAAAGCACAAAGAAGAATTAAACTCATATGATAAATACAACGACAAGATTATGAAAGCTTGAAAGTGATTTAATGACTTTGAACATTATTTATATAAGATAAATTATTGTAACAAGATAGAAAATATCTCAATCACAAAGTCCAATTATTAATTTGAAATAGACTTTTTTTAGAAAAAAAAGTTACATCGCTAAAAGAAGTTAGAGGAATGGAAATAATCAACAGTTTTTCTCCCTTTAATTGATTTAGAGATATCAAACATTGGCTACAATTTTTTTTTAAAAAGGCATAAAATATTATTTTAGCAGTGACCAAAAGAAAAATGGAAAGAAAAAAAACTAAAACATTAAAAATGAAAACATGAAAAATAGTATCAAATAAAAATCAACAATTAAAACTAAAAACAAAGGAAAAGTTAGAAATAAAAGAGAGAACATAAAACAAAAACATATCAAAAAATATTCAGTAAGCATCAAGTTCATGCATTTGTATCAATCACATCCAATATGGTCCTTAAGATGCTAAATGTATCAAAGGCCAGTGATTTAGTAAAGATGTCATCCAATTGATTCTCAATTGCCACATGGTGTAACTTAATGTCTCCTTTGGTAACAAGGTCCCTAATAAAGTGATACCTTATGTAAATATGTTTGGTCCTTAAATGTTGGATATGATTCTTAGAGATGCAGATAGCACTAGTTTTGTCACATAGGATTAAAATTATGCCTACGGGTAATCCTAAATCTAGAATTTATTGCTTCTTCCAAAGGACTTGGGCCACACAACTTTCTAAGGCAATATACTCAACTTCAGTAGTTGAAAGTGCAATAAAATTTTATTTTCTACTAGACTAGGAGACTAAGGAATGTCCTATGAAATGGAAAGTTCCAGAAGTGCTCTTTCTATCCACCTTACATTCTGTAAAATTAGAATCGGAATATCTAATAATCTGAAAAAAAAAGTGTTGTGCCTAGGATACCTGATTCCTAAGTTTTGGGTCCATAAAAGATGTCTAAGGATTCTCTTAACTACAGTCAGGTGGATTCTTTAGGATCAGCTTGAAATCTAGCACAGAGACAAACACTAAAACTATATTAGGTTGAGTAGCAGTCAAGTAAAGCACTGATGCAATCATTCCTCTATACTTCTTTTGATCAACATATTTTCCATTTGAGTCCTTATCTAACTGAACACTAGAACTCATGGGAGTGTTTATAGGCTTGGATTTATCCATTTCATATTTCTTCAAGATGTCCTTAATGTACTTTGATTGATTAAGAAAGGTTCCATCATCCAATTATCTTATGTTAAACCCTAAAAAGTAGGATAATTCTCTCATCATACTCATCTCAAATTCCGTACTCATTATTTAAGAAAAATCATCAAATATATTTTTATCTAAAGATCTAAAAAATATATCACCAATATAGATTTGAATAATGAGAAACTCATCTCCTACGTATTTTCCTTGAAAACATGTGGTGTTTATGCTCCCCTTAACAAACTCCTTTTTTAATAGGAATGTTCTAAGCCTCTTATAGTAAACTATGGGTGCCTCTTTTAATCAATATAAGATCTTCCTTAAATTGTAAATATGATTTGGAAATTGAAAACTCTCAAAACCAAGGGGTTACTCTACAAATACATCCCCTTTTATCACCATATTAAAGAAACACTCTTGACATCCATTTGAAAATGCTTAAATCCCTTATAACAGGAAAAAGCTAGTAGCACACTAATGGCTTCCAATCTAGCTACAGGGGCAAAGGTCTTCTAAGTCCTACAGGGGCAAAGGTCTTCTATTTGGTTGTACCCCTTCGCCTCCAATCTTGCCTTATTCCTAACCACCACACTAGAATCATTCATTTTGTTCTTAAAGACCCATTTGTTTCCTACCACACTTTGATTTTAAGTTCTTTTTACCAACTCTCAAACATCATTCCTCATAAAATTATTAAGTTTTTCTTACATAGATAAGATCAAGAATTTATCAAAAAGAGCATAATTCATGTTGGTGGGTTCAGTCATTGAGATAAATATAGTGTGGTTCACTTCCTTCCTAAGTACTTTCCTAGTTCTAATACCTTTAAAAGGGTCTCTTAAGATTAGTTCTTTAGGATGACTTGAAGAAAATCTCTAATCTCTAGGGAAAGTGTGTCTAGGTTCTACTGGTAATCTCACCCACTCCATCAGTATTTTGAGGCTCTACCATTTTATCTAAATTTTCAACTTCTTGGGTAATCTCTCCAACTTTATCTTCTTTCTAAACTCTAGACTTCTTAGGATCAGATTCATCAAACACTACATGATTAGTCTCTTCCACCACCAATGCCCTCTTATTAAACTCTCTAAAGTATTTCCCCACACTCTAATATCCCAAGAATACTCCTTCATCAAATTTTGGGTCAAACTTTCCTAAGAGTGACATCTCATTATTAATAATGAAAACCTTACAACCAAAGACATAGAGGTGGGAAAGGTTGGGTTTCCTACCCTTAATGATCTCATAGGGTGTCTTATGTAGTGTGGATTTAGCATTCACCCTATTTAACACATAATAAATTGTATTTACCACTTATGCCCATAAGTATTTGGAAGTGAATACTCAGTAAGTATGGCTCTATTGGCTTCAATTAAGGTCCTGTTCTTCCTTCAACTACACTATTCTGCTGAGGGGTCCTAGGAGATGAGAAGTTGTGACTAATCCCTTAATCCTCATAAAAGTCTCCAAATCTCATATTTTTTAACTCTCCACCATGGTCACTATGAATGGTCAAAATCTTACAGCCAAGCTTTTTTGAATCAAAGTGATGAAGGATCTAAATTAATCAAAATACTCACACTTATGTGACAGAAATCTAATCCAAGTTAACCTTAAGTTGTCATTGACAACCACATATTCATAGACTTTTCCCCCTAAGCTGAAAATACTAATAGGTCCAAATAAATCTATATGAAGGACTTCTAAAGGTCTAGAGGTGTTAATATTCTTAATGGAATAGAAAGAGGATTAGACTTTCTTTCCTAGTTGACAAGCTTCACACAGGTGGTCCTTAGTGAAACATAAGCTTGGGGACACCTTTAACTAGGTTCTTTTGGGTTACTCTCCTAATGTTTTTAATGCTGGCATGACATAACCTCCTGTGCCACAACCAAGACTCATCAGTAATAGATTTTAAGCAAAATTAAAAAGCACATTCAGTATTATTTAAAATAAGCATATACATATTGTTAATCCTTTTTTTCCTGCAAAATAGTGTTGTTATTCACGATAATGATGCAAGTGTTTGACAAAAAATTTATGACAAAGCCCGTATCGCAAAGTTGACAAATCATGAGCAAGTTATGTTTCAAGCCATAAACAAGTAAAATATATTCAATCAAAAGGTTCTTGGAGTTTTTGATTATACTTGCGCCACTACTTTCCTAGTGGTATTGTCTCCATAAGTGATCTTGCCTCTAGCCCTAACCTCTAATAAAATGAGTTGATTGACATCTCGAGTAATGTGTCATGAGCATCTGCTATCTAAGTACCACATACTCTCATGAGATCTTTGATGAGAGCACATGTATAAAATTATCAAATGATAGATTTAGGAAACCAAACAAGTTTGGGTCCCTTCTTATGAAAAGAAGAATGCAATATATGTATATTATATCATGAATCATACAATTTTGGTCTCTACACCCAATGTGTACTATGGTGAATAGTGCAAGTGTGGGAGATGTGTCTTAGCATGCCACATGAAAAACTCTAAGACCAGGAAAAGGGTTTACTAATCTACTCAGGTGGTGATGCCTCTTCTTAAAGTTGCGTGATGCATGCAATGCTGGGGCTTTGCTCATTTGCGTTAATGGGGATAATTGTTTATTATTTTCAAATGATATGTGTTTTATTTCCAACACTTTAGTTTCATATTCATAAACTTCCACTTTTAGCTGATGTTCATTATTATATATTTTCCATGCAAGTTCATCTAATTTCTTAAACTCTTTTACTAACTCAATATGTGATGTCTTCAAGGAATCATGTGCATCAGATAATTTAATATACTTTTTATTTAATGCATCAAACTCACCAAGTAATGACATGTGATTTTTATTAATTGTAGAGTAATTTTTAAGCAAAACTTCATGCTCCTTTTATAAATTTAAAAATTTTAATTTTAGGCTAGCATGCAACTTTTTAAGTTTCCTATATGATTCATGAATTTTCTCAAAAACTTTAAATAATTGATTATAGGTTAGTTCACATACCTCTTCTTGGTCAGACTGACCAAGATGATCATCTGCCATCAAACATAAGTTTATTGTCTCCTCTTCAGCTTTAGTCTAAGAGGAGTTTGATGTAGAATCCACCCATAATGCCTTTAAATTTGCTTCTTATCTTTCTTGAGCTTGAGTTTCTCCTCACCCCTCTCCTTGCTTGGGTAAGCCTTAAGTGTAGGGAAATCAGCTCTTAAATGTCTTGGCTTTTTACATTCTAAGCAAACTATATCAGAAAAACTTTTAAAAGTTTTGCTACTCTTATCTTTGTACCATTTCTGATGGTGCTTTTATTTCTTCCTTAGAAAGCTTTTGAATTGCCTAATGATTAAGGAAACATCATCACTTTCAAACCTAGAAAAATCTGTATCCATTTCAATGGTCTACAGTGCAATAATTTTCTCCTTCTTTTTCTCACCGTATCAAGTTATCTTTGGTTTACTCTTTGCTTGTAAGTAATGAGTGACCCAAGTTATCAATAGAATATGTATTCAAATTCTTAGATTTAGTTATTGCAGTAATCTTAGCATCAGAGGAAGAATGCAAACATCTAAAAATTTTATTAACTTTTTCACAGTTAGTTAGCTCTCTTCCTAAGGAATGTAGTGATGTGACAATTTGAGTAAACCCGGGATATATTTTAGATACCGATTCATTAGCTTTCGGGCAAAAATATTTGTAGTCATGCAGTAAGATATTCAACCTAGATTGCTTAACTTTACTCGTACCTTCATAAGTAATACATAACCTATCTTATATTTCTTTACCAGTGGTACAAGTTGAGACACACGTGTAATCTTAAGATTTCAATGCACAAAAAATAGTTTAAATATTTTGCATTAACTTATGATAAATATCTATCATCAAATGTCCATTCAATGAAAAGAAGTTTAGTTTTGACACTATTGATTTCACAAGTTTGTGCAGAATATCCATACTTAATAAGCATCTACATGCGATAATCTATAGATTATAAAAATGTGGACATGCAAGTTTTCTAGAAATCAAAAAGTATATTGTCAAACATAGGTGGTCTAGTAATCGAATAGACGTCTACAGTATTACCAAAGGTAGACATGGATTGAAATTCAAAAGATTTTAGAATTAGATTTTATGAATTCCGCTCTAATACCACTTGATAGTTCGTTATGGATGTTAAGCGCTTATGAACTAGCCTGAGGCTAACCGAGAGGGGGGGGGGGTAATTGGTGTTTTATAAATTCTCAAAAATAATCATGATGTAAACTAAATAATCACCCAATAAAATAAAGTGCAAAAATTTAAAAATGGAAATACAATAAGAAAGAACACACTAGATTTTATAGTGGTTTTGTCAACTTGACTTATGTCCACTCCCAGGAACCTCTCCTCTAGGTATTGCACTAAACTCAGTGACTCTCCTTTTTCTCCCATAGTAAGGTAGAGAAGCCTTTACAAAACTCCTTTCCACTGACTCCAGTAAGGCAGAGAACCTGACCTCCTTTCGTTTTCTCCTAAAGTACGCAGAGAACTTCAATCTCCTTTCACTTCCTCTCAAAGCAGGCAGAGAATTTCAATTGATCGTTTAGGTAGACCTCTCTATAACCTCCGATGATGACTAGAGAAGATGACTAAG
This sequence comes from Dendrobium nobile, assembly GCA_022539455.1. Classification (NCBI taxonomy): domain Eukaryota; kingdom Viridiplantae; phylum Streptophyta; class Magnoliopsida; order Asparagales; family Orchidaceae; genus Dendrobium; species Dendrobium nobile. Next base: position 51,556,357 of record CM039733.1, read on the forward strand.
ATCTTTACTTTGAGCTACCTTTGTGAAACCCTCACAAAATCCCTCTCAAAAGATCCTCTCTCTCTCTCTCTCCCAAGCTCTCCCTCTCCTTCTATTAGCTTTCTCATGTCAAGATAACAACAAAAGATCTTACCTTGAGTAATCAATATATCTTATATAGAAGTGCTTAAAATTTTCCCTAAATTGTAATTAAATGATAAAGATAATCCAGGATAATATAGATCATTCTGTACGGTCAGTACATTTTTAGCCCTTTTAGCAAGGAAGATCTGGGGTGAGGCTGGATGATTAGAAGATTTATATGTGCCGATCATCAAGGATGATTGGGATATCAACCTATATGATTAGTTCAAAATATCAAATATCATCCAGATCATCACTCTGTTCGAATAGACTTTATATATTGGATGAACAAAAAATAATATATCATCCAGGCTGATTCTTTAATCATCATGTACGATTAGTTCAAATCATTAAATATTATCTAGCATATTATTCTATTTGTCCAGGATGATTTAGGAAGAAACTAAGGTTTGTTGAATTGATCATCCAGGATGATCCTGTGATCGTCCAGGATTATATAATCGATCAATCAAACCTTAATTACTTTCCTTAATCATCAGATATATTTAGGCATAATTGCAATGTATCATCAATGATAATGTCATGTACGATGTTTAAAAATAATAACATGCTTAAAAGAGTTAGTAGATGATTCTTTATGATTTGAGCATATCATCTAGGATGATGTGAATATCATCTATGATGATTTGCTTAATTCGGTTGTCTTAACAAGGATGTGTCAGAACGCCGACGAAATTAATTTTTTTTGAATTTTTCGGTTCCTGAAATTTTGCGGCATATATCTCTTCGTGTTTCTCTGGTGATCTGGACGCCGGCGAGAGTTTTGGACGCCGGCGAGAGTTCAATCTGGACTCTCGCGGCTATCATGGTAGGAAAGCATCTTACTTCTACAGATGTTTGGGCTAACTACAAGAAAGCTCTATCGGTACCATCAAGGAATTCGTCTGAAGTTTTTAATGGAGGTTCTAAAGTAATGGATATGTTCAACAACAAAGTGAAAGGATTTAAAGAGAAAGCTCTTGTTATCAATGAAGGAGGGTTTACAATGAAGAAAGCCCCTATATCTGTCCCAGGCAAAGGAAAAGGAATCTTGCTAAAGGAATTGAATTCCGATGTGGAATTCTCTATTTCGAATCCTTTCAGAGGTAATTTTAAAGATGATCTTAAATTGGAGGCTTCTTCCTCATCTGGTTTGAAACTTTGCTCAAATAAAGTATTCAACTCTGTTTCTCTGCCTTCTTCTCCGGTTCGGAAAATGAACTTTGCTTCCCCGGCTAAGGGAGCAAATCATGAAGACAAGATGAATGAAGATATTCTGCATAAGGATCTTATTGAGGATCCTAAGACAACAAATACTGCTCCACAGAATAATTTGCCCACTGAACTGAAGAACAACAATGCCAAGGTCGCTAATGCTTGGAAAAAGAAAGACAATATCAATGTGGAGAAATTGGTGCTTGGGGAATTTTTATCTGATGATGGTTTAGTAGTTAAACTCCATGCTGAGAAAGAAATTAAAAATTCTAAAAGGCTTGAAAAGGCTATTGTTGTGAAGATTTTTGGGGAAAACAATTCCTTTCAAACTATTTGTTTGGAATTAAGGAGACAATGGAGCTGTTTTGGCAATTTTCACATTACAGGATTAGGCCTCGGCTGGGTACTTTGTGCTTTTGAAAATGAAATTGTTCCTGAAAAAATTTTATCTGGTGGACCTTGGCTTGTGAAAGGCCAAGTGATTGGATTAGACAAATGGTCTTCTAATTTTAATCCCAATTCTCTTAAAGGCATTTCAACTCCTTTATGGATCAGACTTCCCAACCTACCACTGCACTGCTGGGATGAGGTGAATATATGCAGGATAGCTTCTCTTGTGGGTAAACCTTACCTCCTAGATGGGAATATGTTCCAATGGAGTAGAAGAGAATTTGCTAGAATCTGTGTCCGTGTTAATCTGGATATGAAACTTCCTAATGGTGTTTGGGTGGAAGGCTTGAATGGCAAATTCTTTCAAAAAATCCTCTATGAAGGCATTACTAACATTTGTTCCAAATGTGGTTTTATTGATCACAAATCGGATAAATGTATTGAGGCCAATTTGTACAAAGAAACCATTTCTGTTGATAATGAAGTAGACAAACTGAAAATCAAAAAAGACTCTGTTTCAAGTGGCTTTGTGGAAAAGGCAGCGGATGATGGAGATGGAAATTGGACTCTAGTCAATTATGGCAAGAAAAGGCACAGGATTAATTTGATGAAAAAAAATTCTCTCAGAATTAAAACTCCTATTATGAAGAAAATCTTTATTCCTAAGAAGGCTATTCCTAAAGATGATCTGGCTCCTTTTATAAAAAATGGAATTGTGAATCCAAATTCCATTGAGACGGATATCATTGAAATTCCGAATCTGCTCCAGCAAGGTCCAGTTAAAGACCATTCTGGCAATTTACAAATATCAGGATTCTCTACAGCTACTATTATTCCAGAACACAATAAATTTGAGAAGCTATCCATGCTAGATGAAGAGAACAATGTGAAGATAAAAAAGGCTAACTTGGCTACTTTAGATGTTGAAGAAGGCGAAATTGTCAATAGATGTCCGGTATTATTGAATGAATCTGCTACAGATTGGAATCATAAAGAGAAGGAGGAGCTTCTTATTACTACAGCTGAAACAGATGAAATTCATTTATCCAAGGAGCTGAAGTATAAGGCTATTGCTGACAATTCTTCATATGGTAAAAAGGTAAAACTTCTTAAAGAATTGAAGTCTCTTGGTCATGGTAATATCCTGTCTAAAAACAGGAAAAATGATAGTTGTAAATCCAAAAAGATTGGGAGTAATTCTCCCATCTTTAAACAATGACTTCTCTTATTTTCTGGAATTGTAGAGGAGCCAAGAAAGTTGAGGCTGCTCTATACTTGAAAGAAATTATAAAAGATAATAATGTTCTAATGGTGGGTTTGATGGAGACAAAAATTAGCAACTTGGAAAACTCTCAGGTTTTGAATCTTTTGGGGAACAATTGGGATTATTTCATGGTTCCCTCTAATGGATTGTCTGGTGGTCTGATGATTTTATGGAGAAAAGATTTAGCAGAGTTCTCTGCTATAGAAACTTCTCCCCAATTTATATTTGGTTCATTAAATATTTTCAACAAAAGCAAATGGTTGATTGCTAATGTCTATGGAAGCATTAATGCCATAGAAAGAAAGGTTATATGGGAGAGCTTGGAAAAACATTGTTCTAATGAATTTCCTATGGTAGTGGGGGGAGATTTTAATTGCATTCTTTCACAAGAAGAGAAGAGAGGGGGTAAGAAATTTTCTTTATCTCAAGGTGCTATAGATATGAAGAACTTCTTGATTAATAATGATCTTCATGAAGTGGAAGCTTATGGACCCAAATTTACATGGTGCAACAACAAATTGGGAGGAGCACGTATTATGGAAAAACTTGATCGTTGTTTTATCAATTCCACAGCTCTCAATTGTATCCAAATAGCTCGTGTAAAGCACTTAGCTCGTATTACCTCGGATCATTGTCCTATTCTCATGGAGATATTCAAACCTGCTGAAGCTTTTGATAGAATAATCCGGTTTGAGGAAGTTTGGGCTTCTTATTATGGAGCTAAATCTGTAGTTTCTAAATACTGGAGATTCGGCAATTGTATTGATCCAGTAACTTCTTTGAATTCTAAATTTAAAAGGACCTTGAAAGCCTTATACTTCTGGAGCAAAGCAAAATTTAAAAATATCAATATGTTGAGAGACGAATTGAAGATTGAAATCTTGGAACTTCAAAATGAAGAAGCTGAAGGTAGAATTTCTGATCTTAAGCTCCAGCTTCTCAAATTCAAGATCAATGAACTCAACATTACTCTAGCCCGTCTAAACTCTTGGTGGAAACAAAGAGCCAAAGCTAAGTGGATGGAGGAAGGAGACTCAAACTCATCATTCTTTCATGCCTTTGCCAATGCTAGAAGAAACATCAACTGGATCAGCAATATCAAGAATAATTCTGGTTTTATTACTGAAAATCCAATCCATATTCAGGAGGTTTTCTATGAATTCTTCAATTCCAAATGGCGGCACAGAGAATGCTCACTGCTCAATTGGCCTGCTCCTCGGGCTGTCATTCCGTATGAAGACCACAGTGGGCTGGATGCTGAATTCACTAAGGAAGAATTGCAAGCAGTTGTATTCTCTTCAGGCAAAAATATCTCTCCCGGTATTGATGGTATTTCTTTTTCCTTCTTAAAATGCTATTGGGACATTATTCATAATGATGTTTGGTTAGCTATTAACCAGTTTTTTTACTTCGGGCAAGATGCATCACTCTTGGAAAGATACTTTGATTGTGTTAATTCCTAAAATCAAATGTCCCTTACTTCCTTCTAATTTTCGTCCAATTAGCCTTTGCTTGTCTATTTACAAATTAATTGCCAAAATGCTTTTGAATAGATTGAAAGAAAGTTATTTATTCTCTAATCTCTCATGATCAAGTAGCTTTTATTAAAGGCCGCTCTTTATCTGAACATGTTCTTTTGGCTCAAGAAATCTTTAATAAGTTTCGGTATTCTAAAGCTAAAAGTGGTCTATTGGCAATCAAAATTGATATGGAACAAGCTTATGATAGTATGGGATGGCAAGCTTTAAGACAAGCTCTTATTCACTATAATTTCCCTATCAAATTCAGAGAATTGTTAATGCAATGTGTTCTAGATCCTAAATATTGCATATTAATCAATGGGAAGAAGACCAATTGGATTCAAGGAAAAAGTGGCTTTAGACAAGGTTGTCCCTTGTCTCCTTATCTGTTTATTCTTTGTGCTCAAATTCTTTCAGAAGCTCTCCATATTCATAGATGTGGTAAAGGGATTTCTATCACTTACAATGCTCCTAATGTCTCTCATTTATTTTATGCCGATGATTTCCTTATTTTCTCCAAAGCTATTGTCAAAGAGGTGAAATTGGTGAAAAAAATTGTCTCCAAATTTTGTGATTGGATTGGACAAAAGGTTAATTCATCCCAATCCTTGGTTATCTTTGGGAAACACACTGATAGGAGAAGGATGAACTTAATCTCTTCTATTCTTAAGTACAAAGTTGTGAAGGAGTTTTTATACCTTGGTGTTAAAATAACATTAAGAAGAAAAGTTAGATCAGATTTTCATAATCTGATGGAAGTGGCATCCAATAAATTGAATACTCGGGGGAAGAATTGTATTTCTTTGGAAGGGAAACTTGTGCTTGTCAAATATGCTTTTCTTTCTCTTCCCATATTCTTATCATCTATATCCCTTGTTCCTATATCAATTCTAAAAGAATTTGATAAGATGTGTAGAAGCTTTATATGGAACAAAAGTAATGGGAGAATTGGATTGCATTATGTCTCTTGGGATCTTCTTTGCAAAGCAAAAAATGAAGGAGGTAGAGGACTGTTTTCTGCAGTTTCCAAGGTTGGGCCACTTCAAGCTAAATTTGCTTGGGAGTTTCTTAAAAAGCCTAATTCCCTTCTTAACCAAATTATCAAAGGAAAGTATGGTAATGATATTTGGAATAAGACCACTAAAATTAATGGTTCTCCTACTTGGAAAATCATTACTAATGGAGCTTATTTTCTTAAAAATATTGTGAGATGGAAAGTTATGAATGGAAATTCTATCAATTGCATGCAAGATACTTGGATCCTTGACAAAAATCTGTCCAAATGGCCTTCATTCATAAACATGTTGGATCCTATTGATCACAAGTTAAGTTCTTTTATCATTGATGGGAATTGGAATCTCTACTCTTTAGAGAAATTTTTTGGCAAGACTCTTATGGATATTATTATCCAAATTCCTATTGAAAAAGAACAAAATGAAGATCAAATTGAATTGTTAAAACATCATTCCGAAAAATCTATAGCAGCTCTTTGTTCTGAAGCCGATTCAAACAATTTTCTGGGTGAAAACCATTGGAATTGGGTTAAAAGCATAAAGCTTAGACCCTCTATTGAATTATTCTGGTGGAGATTATACAACAATGCAATTCCTTCGGGTGAGTTCTTATTGAGAAGAAAAATTTCCACCAATGCAAGCTGTCCGAGAGGATGTACAGGAATTGAAGATAAAAGCCATATTGTAGCAAACTGCAGTAAATTAAAAAACTGTTTGCTGATGCTTAACAATTGGGGTTTTAATATTCTGGTTTTTGAGGATTTTTACTCTTTCTTGGATGGATTAGTTAAAGCTTCTAAAACTAATCCTTTATTGGCAAACATGTACTGTACAACAGTTTTCATAGCTTGGAAGAATAGATGCAAGCTAGTTCATGGGAAGAGTGAAGAATCTGTCTTCTTTATGGCTGCTAATACCGTCTCCTTAGCTACAGTTAGCAACTTTATCATTACTCATCCGAAAAACTGGGATACTAATCAGCTCAAGCTATTTTCATCTTGGTGTCCCCCTCCAACCGATTGGATAAAGATAAATATTGATGCTTCCTTAAAAAGCAATTACTTGGCTGGTATTGGAAGTATCATAAGAGATAATAAAGGCAGATTTCTATCAGCTTTTGGTCATCATTATCTGCATTGGGACATTGCTCATGTGGAACTTTTGGCGGTTTATTACTTGAAGAATATCTTGAAAGAATGGATGCTTGAAGCTCAAGGAGTAATCATAGAAGGAGACAACAACAATATTATCAAAGAACTTCAAGTTAATTTGAAGAATTGGAAGAAACATGGAAGGATCAAAAAGGAACTTGCTTTTATTCAAGACTTCAACCAGGTTCTTTTCTCTCATACTAGTAGAAATTGCAACAAATTGGCAGATTTTTGTGCCAATTTAGGATGCAATAATAATTTTATTTGGGAAGATTTGAATAATGTGGAAATCCCACATTCCTTTCTTAGTATTTTAAAAGAGGAATGTGATGGATTAGAGATGACTTGAGTTTCTAGTTTTCTTTGTATTGGTTTATTTTGTTTTTAATGCAATTTAGCATTCCTTCAAAAAAAAAAAAAACAAGGATGTGTTAATTAGGGTTTTTATTTTTAATTGATAATCTATAATAATTTGAGATTGTCAGGTACAATGTGATCAAAATAGAAAAACTTGTAAGCTTATAGAATTTCTCCCCCTGAGTGTGTGTGTGTGCAAGGTTACTTAGCATCAAAATCCATAAACTTACATTTGACTCAAGAAGAAAAACACTAGAAATACACTTACAAACTAACTTAATCCTAATCTACCTAATCTTGAGCTGGCTGTATTTTCAATTGACCTTGTGGACCTTAAATGTTAGTAGGCAGGACAACAGTAGAAAAAATAGAAATGCTAGAAGTGTTTGCTATCATCAAAATTATAATCCTTAAATCCAGATTTGCAACACTATGAATTAGAAAGTTCTAGATATACTATTTCGATCAATTCTACATCCTATAAAATTTGAATCAGAATATCAAACAATTTCAAATGAAGAGTTGTTCTTAGGATACAAAATTCCTAAGTTTTGAGTTCCTAAAAGATATCTCATAATTCTTTTTAGTGCTGCCAAATATGATTCTTTTGGATCAGATTAAATTCTACCGCACAAATAAATACCGAACATTATATATTGTTTGCTAGTAGTCTAGTAAAGTAATGATCTAATTATACCTCTAACCTTTTTTTAATCAACAAATTTTCTCTTTGGGTCCTTATCTAATTAAACTGAGAAACTCATTGGTGTAGTCACTGGTTTAGTATTATCTATTTCATATTTCTTGAGGATGTCCTTAGTATACTTTAACTGACTAAGAAAAATTTCTTCCTCATTTTTCTTTATGCTAAAACTAAGAAAATAACTCAAATCTCCCATCAAACTCATCTCAAATTCACTACTCATTATTTTTGAAAAATCATCACAAAGAATTTTATTTATAGATCCAAATAAGATGTCATCAACATATATTTGAATAATGAGATGTCATCTTCTATCTTCTTCAAAAAGAGTGTGGTTTTGCACACTTCCCTTTCACAAAAAAATCTTTCTAATAGGAAAGTTCTTAACCTTTCATACTAAGCCCTAGGTGCCTATTTCAGTCCATAAAATACTTTTTTCAATTTAAACACATGATTAGGGAATTTAGAATTTTCAAAACCTGGAGGTTGTTCAATATAAATATCCTCTTATATCAGCCAATTCACAAATGATCTTTTAACATCCATTTGATACAATTTAAAACCATTAAAATAGAGAAAGGCTAACAAAACCCTAATTGCTTCAAGTCTTACTATAGCGAAAAAAGTTTCTTTAAAATCAATTCCTTCAATTTGATTATACCACTTGGCCACAAATCTTATCTTAGTTTTTATCACAACTCTTAAATCATTCATTTTATTTTTAAATACCCACCTAGTTCCAATAACACTTTTATCCTTTAGCCTTTCATTTAATTCCTAAACATCATTTCTTATAAATTAATTCAACTGTTCTTGCATGGATAAAATCAAAAATTCATCCGAATGTGCTTGATTTATATTTGTGTGTTCAACCATCGATATAAAGGCAAAATAGTCCACCTCTTTGCTAAGTCCATGCCTAGTGCTGACACCCTCACTAGGTTCACCTAAAATCAATCCCTTTGGGTGATTCTTAGGAAATTTCCATTCTCTAGGTAAAATATTTTCTTTTTCTATAACATTCTCTTCTAAATTTATCTTTTCAATTCCTTGGGAGTTATTTTCAATATGATCATTTTTCAATATTGGCTCTTCCAAAAATATCATATTCATCAAACACAATATGTGTGGTCTCCTCAACTACCAAAATCCTCTTATTAAAAACTCCATAAGATTTTCCAACACTAGAGTATTCAAGAAAAATTTTTTCATCAGATTTTAGATCAAATTTTCCTAAAGGAGTTTTCTTATTATTATGAATGAATGCCTTATAACAAAAAACATGCAAATATGATAAATTTGGTGTTCTCCCCTTAAGAAGTTCATAGGATGTCTTATTCAATTTGGATATAATGTTCACCCTATTCAGAACATAACAAGCTGTATAAATCACTTCAGCCCAAAAATATTTTAAAAGTAATATTTTGCAAACATGGCTCTAGTGGCTTTAATTAATGTTATGTTCTTTTTTTTTACTTCCCCATTCTATTAAGGGGTCCTAGATACTAAAAATTATGATATATTCTTTTCTCTTTATAAAAATATTCAAAATTTTAATTTTTAAATTCTCCTTCATGATCACTTTGAATTGATAAAATCTCACACCCTAATTTTCTTTGAATCCATGTTGAAAATTTTCTAAATATCTCAAATGATTCACTCTTAAGAAATAAAAATTTAACCCAACTGAATCTAGAAAAATCATAAAATATCACATATCTAAACACTTTACCTCCTAGACTTATAGTGCTAACCATTCTAAAAAGATCCATATCAATGATTTTTAACAGTTTATTAGTTCTAGATTTTTAATGGAATGAAAGAAGGACTTCACATGTTTTTTAATTAACATGCATCACACATGCGATCCTTAGTAAAGTCTAGTTTGGGTCTTCCTTTAACCAATTCTTTTTGAGTATTTTTTCTAAAAATTTTCATGCTAGTGTGACAAAGTCTCCTACACCATAACCGTGATTCATCACTAATTATTTTGAGACAAAAAGTTTTAGGATATTTAATATAATTCAAATCAAGCATGTACACATTATTTACCCTAATTCTATTCAAAACAAAATTTCTATTTTGGCTTATTATGCAGTTAGCGTGAAAAATATTTACACTATAACACTTATCACAAAGCTGACTATTGTTGAAACTTAATAATTATGAATTAGATTGTTAGACCTAAGCTTATGTCCCAACGGCTAACTAAGAGGGGGGTGAATTGGTATTTTAAAAATTACCTCTTATTTTAAACTGATAAAAACTTTTAGTGAATTTTGAAAATAATTCTTTAACCATAGATAAACAAAACAGTAAAGTAAAAAAGCAACACAAAATAAAAGAAACAAGATTTATAGTGGTTCAGTCAAACACGGCCTACATCCACTCCCTAAAGTCTCCCACTTTAGGTATTGCACTATTACGACAATTGTCTCTCTTTTTTCCCCCACAGCAAGGCAGAGAAGCCTTCACAAAAACTCTCTTCCACCACTACTCGGTGCGGCAGAGAACTGTCATCCTTTTACACCCTCCAAGTGATGGCAGTGAACCGTCAGCTGTTCGTACTCTCCAAGTGTAGTCAGAGAACCTTCATCCTTTCACACTTCTCTAGGTGTAGGCAGAGAACCTTTATCCTTTCACACTTCTCCAAGTGTAGGCAGAGAACCCTTCGGCTGTTCACACTCCTCGAGTGTTGGGAGAAAACTAGATCTCCTTGAATGATCTTCTCAAGAGAAATCTAGAAGGACAAGAGAAGAGAGTGAAGTAATCATAATTCACAAATGGAGATCCTTACCTTTAAGTACCAAGCGAACCCTTCACACTCAAGTAGTAAGAAGCCTCCCTCGAACACTCTCTCACACACTTTCCTTTAATTTCCCTTCAATTTGCTCGAAGATCAGTAGACAAAAATGTTTCATGACAGTCTTAAGTGGACCTTTTATATAAAAGACACGAAGAATCATCCAAAAATTGTGATTATTCAAATCTGTGGGTTATTCATCATCCCGTATGATCCTAGTTCGTACGGATGAATAATTTAACTACTGTTGTGTATGAACTAAATGTGAACTGGTATGATTTTGCTTCATACCCAATCATCATCCCATACAAAAAATATTCGTCCAGTATAAATGGTTATTCACATAGTTTGTTGTTACAAAAAACTTGAATGACTCTTAAGTTTCCAGAACAGCGAAGATCATCTTAGGAAGAACCATATTAATCATTTGGACAAATAGATCATTTTGACTATTCTAGAGCCCATCGTCTTGGGACTAACCATAATTTTTGTCTGGACGAATGCATCCAGAGAGCATCATCTTAGGACGTACATTAAATATCATTTAAATGAATGCGTCCAGAGAGCATCGTCCTAGGATGATGGTAATTATTGTTTGGATGAAGGCATCCAGAGAGCATCGTCCTGGGATGAAGGAATCTAGAGAGCATTGTCCTGGGACATAAGTAAATACCGTACAAACGAACGCCTCCAGAGAGCATCGTCCTAGGATGAAGGTAAATATCGTCTAGACAAATACTACTTAAAAAAAATTTGCTCTCTCCCTATTTGTTTCATCGCTCTTTTTAGGAGTAAAACTGACCAGCTCATCTCGTACGAACTGTATGATCAGTTTCAAAAATTATGAATTTTAAAGCTCTCCCCTAATGTGTGTGTGCTAAGTTACTCAATTACAATCACACTCTCTCGGACTCATTAAAAAGAAAAATACAGACTTCAATTTATAAAATATTCTAAGCTAAACATGATTTGAATTCTTTAATAATCTGGAGTATGATTTTCTTAAAATGTTAGTATACACAAAAGTAAAAACAATTCTTCCAAAAATATGTTAGGAGAATATAATAATCAAAATAATAATATTTGGTATCATCAAAACATACAAGTTGCAAGAATTTCAAACATGCAAAGCTAACTAGCAACTCTCTTCAACAAACTCCCCCTTTTGATGATGGCAAAAACAATTATTGTTTGTATAAATTTCAAAGTCCTAAGTTTCTCCTAAACTCCCCTTGAATGAATAAACATGTGAGAATAAGGGGCATTATTGTTTGAACTTTTCATAATAATAATAATTTTTTTATTTTAATTTTTTATATAAAAAAATATGAACAACACACAGAAAATACACAGAAAAGTAAAAAATATAAACAAATGCCAAACAATGCAAACAACAAAAATATGAAAAAATGAATAAATATCAAAAAATAAAAAATACTAACAAATGTCAAACAATGCAAACAATAAAATAAAAAATACGAATAAATGTCAAACAATACGAACAAATGTCAAACAATATTTCTCCCTCTTTTTTACAACAACAAAAAAAGAAGAAGAAATGAACAAAGACAGAAATGTAAGAAGTCATATGAAAAGCCCTTGATAATTGATCCTTCAAAGAGATTGAGTTATATTTGCAAATAAAATTTAATGTAATTAGAAAAATAAATAGATTCAAATGATTTAAGTATAGATATAACATAGAAAAGAAAAAAAATTATCAAAATCATGAATCAGTTTAGACAATGAGATAGGCAGAATCATTGCAAAGTAGATGAATGTAAAATTTGTATATTTCAAATTTCAATAAAAAATAAAATTGAATAGAAGATTAATTTGAGTTTAAAAATTAAAAGATTAAGGAGAGAACATATACTTGTGACGCTTTGCGCATCTTTTCAATATTTGCGTCACACTTTGTGCATATTTTTACTTGTGGGCTTATTTTGTGCCTCTTTTTCAAATTACGAACTATTGCACATTCTTTTGATATTTTATTCATTTTTATATTTTCAAGTGTATTCTTGATCTTTCCAAAATTGATAATCTAAAATTTCAAATTTCTCCAAGTATAACTATATTTATATTGAAAAGAGAAATAAAATTAAGAAAACATCCAAATTGCAATAATATTATTAAAATTATGTTTGTCTAACAAGAAACATGAGATTGATATTCTTAACTTGATCAAGTTATAACACCACTTAAATTTTTGAAAAAAATTTAATTTTCTAATGAATTCAATTTTATATTGCAATGCAAAATATAGCACTTGTAAGATCAATATTTTAGAGATTATCGTATAGGCTAACACACATTTCTGAAAAGAGATTAAAAGCTCTAAAAGCAAGACATGATAACTTTTATTGATATCATGATAAAGAATATTACATTGGTTATGATTTATATCATTAAACATATTCTCAAAACTTATAACATAGAGAGAAGAAAACAACACAATAACATAAAAACATAAACTACAATTACATCACATAACATCTCATCACATCAAGTCATTACAGGTCGAGAGAGGCAAGAAGGAAGTACTATCATCACTCTGAAGGACTCTGATCTGGAGGAGGAGGCTGGTTGAAGAAATTAAAGAAGCTACTCATCATAGCCATATTTGAGCTCACAGCATCGAGTTGGCCTCGCATCCAACCCATGTCCTGTTGATGCTGCACATCCTGTTGTTGTAGGTGATTCTCAATTTGATCAAAGTGGTGATAAAAATGAGTTTCAAGATGATCAAACCTGTGAACCAAATCTTGAAAGTTTGGTTCACGAGCAGGCGTAGGTTCAGGTGCTCTCTCCTCTCTCTCAAAGTCATCACCTTCATCATGTTTTGAAAAGATAGCTCAGAATGAACCATCATTGTAGAATAAAGCCTCCTCAAGGTGAGACACATCAGGGTGAACTAATTCATACTTCTTGTCAAGAATGTAAGTCACAAGATGTCATAGAGCAATGTTCTTCTTTCTCTTATGGGATACATGGCCAATCTCAGAAAGTCCATAAAGGTAGTCAAGAATGAGTTGGGCTTTATCAATAGGTTGACTAGTAATGATCAGATAAGTGACAGTGGGAAAAAGAGGAGTTATATTAATTCTATCACCAGCTTTAGGAATGATGGAAGTTCTAAGCACATATTGGATGATTCTAGCATCTTGATGTAAAGTGTTTACTTTGGGCAAATGGCAGTCTTGTCAAATCCTCTAAGCACTCAATTAATCTCAATCCAATTATAAGTTATGGAAGAAGTCAAAGTGTGAGCTCATATTCCTTTAGTCCTTAGGTTTAAGAATGCTCCCAGATCCGGTTTGGTTATTTCTACATTCTTTCCTAAAACATAGGATCTAATCCTATCATGATCAGAGTTAAAGGTCATGTTCGCTAGAAAGTAATGAAAAGTAGAAATATTGAAGGAATAAATCAATGTGAGGATAAACTCAAATTGAGTGGAAGCAAAGAGGAGTAGAATCTGATAAATTGTATTCTCTTGAATCAAAACTCTGGTCAATTTAGCAGTTACAAACCTAGCGAATGATTCTTCATTTTCCTTGGAAAGAAATTTATCATTGGCATTCCTAGGCCCCCTTGTTAGTTCCTTGGCTTGCCTAACCCTCTTACTTGAACTAGCCATTTGAAAGAACAAAAAGCATTAGAAGGTTGAAAAGGCTTTTAAGGTGAATGAAGTTTAAAATCTAAACCTTCCAATTTAAAGAAAAAATGACCTTTCATACGAATGAAATTTGATTTTGTCCAGTACGAAACTTGTACGTACGTACGAATGGAAATTTTATATGTACGAATGCATGCGTTAGAAATGAAATGATTTTTTGTAATCATATGAGTTATGAGGCGTCCTTTCATACATAGTTTTTGACTAGACGATCATACGGATGAACCTAGACGATCAGTCATTTAAGATTATTTTTAATGATCGTTTGAATCGTCCCTTACTTCAAGTGATACGTGGTTCGTATGTACGAATGTGGGTTTGTTGGTATGAATAGAAATAAAAACTATTTTTATCCAAATAATCATCAAGAAATGCTCATATGATTGAATACCCATCGTCCAGATGATCGTGACGATCATACAGACGAGCTGTATTAAAAACTAAAAAACTTCAAGCAAACCATTTAAATTAATCATTAATACGCTACAGGATTTATCCTATAAGAAATTAATTTCGTATAGATGATTGTCACGCAATTTTTCATACCATGCTCAAAAATAAGAAAATTTAAAACCATGCAAACAAAAACAAAACACATACAAAAAAACACAATATTAAAAACACACTTACAAAAATACATATCAATGTTGCAGATACCTTTATTTAAGCATTCAAATCAATTACACCAAGCCTTGTTCTTAATGTACTAAAAGTATCAAATACTAGTGGTTCTGTAAAAATGTCTGCAAGTTGATTTTTAGTTGTAACATGAATGAGTTTAATTTCTCTTCTGGATACATGATCCCTTATGAAATGATACCTGATGTCTATATGTTTGGTTTTTGAATGTTGAATAGGATTTTTAGAAATGCAAATAGCACTAGTGTTATTACAATAAATGAGAATAGTGTCTATTATTATTCCTAAATTAATGAATTGTTGTTTCAACTAAAGTACTTGTGCCACACAACTTCCTAAGGCAATGTATTCAGCTTCAGCAGTAGTTAGGGCTATAAAATTTTGTTTTCTACTAGACCAAGAGCTTAAAAAATTTCCAATAAATTGACATGTTCCAGAAGTGTTCTTTCTATCAATCCTACAACCTATAAAGTCTGAATCTGAATATCCAATTATTTCAAATGAAGAGCTAAACTTAGGATACCAAATTCCTA
Source organism: Dendrobium nobile (assembly GCA_022539455.1). NCBI lineage: Eukaryota > Viridiplantae > Streptophyta > Magnoliopsida > Asparagales > Orchidaceae > Dendrobium > Dendrobium nobile. The sequence continues at coordinate 51,571,750 of CM039733.1, forward strand.
TGTTTTGAGTTCCCAACAGATACCTTCAAATCCTTTTCACTGTTCTTAAATGTGATTCTTTTAGATCTGATTGAAATCTAGCACATAAATAAATACTAAACATGATATCTGATTGGCTAGCTATCAAGTGAAGCAAACATCCAATTATCCCTCTAAATTTCTTTTGATCAATAGATTTTCCCATAGGGTCCTTATCAACTGAAGTGAGGAACTCATAGGTGTACTAACAAGTTTAGCATTATCCATTTCATACTTTTTGAGGATGTCCTTAACATACTTTGATTGATTAAGAAATGTACCCTCCTCAATTTGCTTAATGCTAAAATCTAGAAAGTACTCAAATCTTCTATTAAACTCATCTCAAATTCCCTACTCATTATTTTAGAAAATCATTATAAAGATTTTTATTTATAGATCCAAAGATGATATCATCAACATAAATTTATGCAATGAGTATATCCTCTCCTAATTTCTTCAAAAAGAGAGTTGTGTCCACACTTCCTTTTTTAAAAGATCTCTCAAGTAGGAAGGTGCTCAACCTCTCATACCAAGCCCTTGGTGCCTATTTCAATCCATATAATTCCTTTTTTAATTTGAAAACATGATTTGGGTGTTTAGAATTTTCAAAGTCTGGAGATTATTCTACAAATACATCCTCTTGAATTACCCCATTTAAAAAGGCACTTTTGACATCCATTTTTTTTTATGAAAATGCTGAATGCATTAAAACTCAAAAAACCACAACCAAAACCAATCAAGTTCTACCTAAAGCATCACATTCCTCCTTCAAGCAATACAAGAAAGAAGAAGGAATGGAGACATCCTGGATATTCTCCCATAAAAAGGAGCTATCTAGAGCCAAATTAGCACAAATATCCGCTAATTTGTTACCATTTCTAAGCGAAAAAGAAAAAAACAATTTGATTGAAATTCAACACAAAAGCCAAATTATCATCAATCACCTACTAACCTTCCAAGATTTAACCGCACTTTGAAGCATCTTAATGATATTGAGGTTATCCCCTTCAATAATAACACCTTGAGCTTTAAACATCCAATCTTTCACCACCTTTTTCAAGTAGACAACTGCCAAGAGCTCCAATTGAGAGATGTCCCAATGCCAACAATTCTCACCGAAAGCCACTAGAAATCTGCCTTGATCATCTCTAGCCACTCCACCTATACCAGCCATATTGTTCCTTTTTAGAGCTGCATCAACATTTATCTTAATCCACCCGGGAGGAAGAGGATGCCAAGTAGATAACAGCCCAAGCTGATTAGCATCCCAGAAACCCGGTTGAATATATAAGAAATTACTGCTTACATCAAACGAAATGGCATTAACAGCTATACTATTATCCGAATCTTCTCTATCACCATGAATCAACTTACATCTGCTTTTCCAAACTAGATATACTGTTGTACAAAACAAGTTAGCCCCAAGAAAGTTCATTCCCTTAACTCTTTGGAGAAAATCCAGGCAATTCTAAAAACAATCAAAATTCGGAATCATAAAGCCCCAGCTATTAAGTACAGAAATCACTTTCCTGATTTTGAAACAATCACAAACTAAATGACTTTCATCTTCATCAACACCACACCCTCTCGGGCAATGAGGGACATTACAGATTTTCCTATTCACCAAGAAAGGATTAGAGGGAATGCATTTATTGCAAAGTCTCCACCAAAAAAGTTTTGTTTTTGGTTTCAACTTAATCTTCTTCAACCATCTCCAATGATCCAAATCCACCCCATGATCCAACGTAGCTTCAAAAGCAAGAGCCGTGACTGATTTGCCTGAAAACTTACAATTCAACTCCAATTGATCTGAATTCCTGCTGATATTGATCAGGATATTAGAAATAATCTCCATTAGTTGTTCCCCAAAGCAGTCCTCCAGCCTATCCAAGTTCCAAGTACCATTTGAAATGAAAAAACTTAACTTTTCAGCATAAGTATTCTACATATTGACAAATGTAGGCCATTTAGCAATACATTTATCCAAAATCGAGGAATCATTCATCCAATTGATAGAATCACCATTTGAAATGCTCCATCTAACAACATTCTTGAGAAATTTAGCTCCCTTATTAATTATCTTCCATGTAGCAGATCTTCCTCCCTTAACAGTCTCTGTCCATACATCATTACCATACCTTGCTCTAAGAAACTGATTCAGTAAAGTATGAGGCTTCCAATAGAAGTTCCAAGAGAATTTGGCACGAAGAGGACCAACCATAGCAACAGCAGACTTCAAACCTCTACCACCCTCCCTCTTCGATTTACATAGTAAATCCCAAGAAGCATAATGTATACCTGCACTTCCATTACTTTTGCTCTAGATAAATCCTCTACACATCTTGTCAAACTCCTTCAAAATGCTCAAGGGAACTAAAGAGATAGAAGATAAAAATTGAGGTAAAGAGAGAAAAGCTGATTTCACCAAAACCAACTTGCCCTCTAGAGAAATGAATTTCTTTCCCCAAGTATTAAGTCTGTTAGAAGCAACCTCCAAAAGATTCTGGAAATCGGAAGCAACCAGCCTCCTTAGTGCCAATTTCACACCCAGATAACCCATCTCCTTCACAACTTTGAAATTGAGTTTCTTTGTAATTTTCTTTTGGATATTTCTTTTAGTATGCTTACCAAAAATGATCATAGATTTTAAGGTGTTCACCCTTTGTCCAGTCCAATTACAATAATTGGAAATAATGCTTTTTAACTCCTTGACATCTTCCATCTTAGCTTCCGAGAAGATTAAAAAATCATACGCAAAAAGTAAATGAGAAACTCTTGGAGCAAGAGAAGAGATGGAAATACCCAAACCATATCTTCTATAGACTAAAGCATTAGATAAAATTTGAGAGCAAGGAATGAATAGAAAAGGGGATAAAGGACACCCTTGTCTAAATCCACACTTCCCATCAATCCAATCAGTTTTCTTCCCATTAATTAAAATACAAAACTTAGGATTGAGAACACATTGAAGTATAAGCTCCATAAATCTAGTAGGGAAATTAAACTGAATAAGAACTTGCCTTAGTGTTTGCCATCCCATACTGTCATAAGCTTGCTCCATATCAAGCTTAATAGGAAACATACCACTTCTAGCTTTAGACCACCTAAATTTGTTGAATACCTCATGAGCTAAAAGCACGTGATCGGAAAGAGAATGACCTTTAATGAAGGCTGCTTGATCCACTGAAATGATTTTCTGGATAACCCTCTCCAACCTGTTTAAGAGCATCTTTGCAATGAGTTTGTACACAGTCATGCACAGACTAATCGGTCTGTAATTAATAGGTTCTTGTGGGCATTTAGTTTTCGGTATCAACACAATCAGTGTTTCCTTCCAGGTTTGATCCATAACACCGGACAATAAAAACTGACTGATAGCAAGCCAAACATCATCTTTAATTATATGCCAAAAATCTTTGATAAAAGCAAAAGAAATTCCATCATTGCCAAGAGACACATTCCTCTTAGAATCATTAACAACTACCTGTAATTCCTTCCTAGAGAATTTAGCATCAAGCATCTTCTGGTCCATCATACCAATGGTATTCACAGGTGTCGGCCAGCCTTCTAAAGAGTAGCTCCTATGTTGCCATTTAAGTCTGAAAAAGTCAGAAAACATTTTCTGTATCACTTCTTCCTCCTCAGAAATAGTCCCATCTATAGCTTTGATATGACTAATCCAGTTAGAACATCTCCTAGCATTTGCAAAGGCATGAAAGAAAGATGAATTACAGTCCCCTTCATCCATCCACTTAGCTTTGGCTCTTTGCCTCCACCAAGTATTGAGTCTAGCCAGAGTAACATTTAGCTCATTAATTTTCAATCTCAAAACCTATAATCTATCCGGTGAGAGATCCCCTTCAGATTCTTCCAGCTGAATTTCCAAGATTTCACTTTTAATTTTGTCCCTCAACACATTTAAATTTTTGAATTTTGCCTTACTCCAGTAATACAGGGCTTTCAAAGTTCTTTTCAGCTTCAGATTTAGAACTGATGCTCGATCACCCCTGCATTTTCTAAACCAGAAATTTCTCACCAAGGCAGTAGCTCTATAGTAAGAAGCCCACACTTCTTCGTACCAGATAACTCTGTTGAATTCCAGTGGTTTAAAGATCTCTAGTAATATCGGACAATGGTCCGAAGCCACCCAGGACAAGTATTTAACAACAGCCACATGAATGATGTCTAAAGCACAGGAATTAATGAGGCACCTGTCCAATTTTTCCAAGATACGAGCATTCCCTGTTTTGTTGTTGCACCAAGTGAGTTTAGGTCCCATAGATTTCACCTCATGAAGATCATTTTGGATCATAAAATTATTGAAATCCTTAGAGCCTTGGGATAAAATAAACCTCTTCCCTCCTCTTTTCTTAGCTTGGGACATCACACAATTAAAGTCACCACCTACCACCATGGGTGGATTTCCTGTACAATGTTTCTCAAGATCGATCCAAAGTTTCCTTATTTCTAGCCTACTCGTGCTACCATAAACAGATGCAATCTTCCAACTTCCTCTACCAGTCACATTCAGTAATCCCAAAATCATTTGGGAAGAGGACTCAATAATAGTGAAAGATGCTAAATCTTTCCTCCATAATACCATTAAGCCACCCGAGAGTCCAACTGCTGGAACCTGAAAAATATCCCAATTTATGCCTAGTAACTTCAACAACTGGTTATTCTCCATAGAAGAAATCTTCGTTTCCAACAAACCAACAAACAAAACTTCATTATCCTTAATAATCTCCTTGAGATAAAGAGCAGCCTCAACCTTTTTGGCTCCTCTACAGTTCCAAAAAAGTAAGGAACACATTATTTAAAAATAGGGGAAGGACCCCCAACCTTTTTATTTTTACCTCCTTCCAACTTTCTGTTATGAGGTAATATGTTTCCAGATCCAAGTGATTTGAGCTCCTTCACAAGCTTCACTTTCTTGTCAACAGAATGATTCCCCTTCTTAGCCTCAGGGAACGAAAGAACCTTCTCCGTGTTCTGAAACACTTCCGATTACTGCTCAGTATCCTGACCAGAAAATTTCCCATCTAATATAGAAATGGAAAATTTCCCTTCCTCCAATTCATTCCCTGAATCAGAATTATCTAATTCAGATAGCACCTTGAATCTGTTTAAAACTTCCAGCTCAGAATTAACTCCTGCTTTCTCTTTCTGTTCAACTTCAGTAACGTTCTGGTCCTTTTCAATCTGTTTATCCTCTACAACCACACTATGAACAGCAGTAACAGGAATAGCAAAAACATTCACTATCTCCACATTATCTTTATTCAGGTTATTAACATCAGCTATCTTCATATTCTTCAAAACAGGTAAAAGCTAACAAATCATAATTGCTCCAAGTCTAGGTACAGGGGCAAAAGTCTCCTCAAAATCAATCTCTTCAATCTGATTATATCCCTTAGCCACCAATCTAGCCTTATTTCTAATGACTACTCCTGAGTCATTCATTTTGATCTTGAATACCCATTTAGTTCCAACTACATTTTGATTATTTGGCCTTGCAGTTAATTCCCAAACTTCATTTCTTACAAATTGATTTAATTCATCCTACATAGCCAATATCCAAAATTCATCCGAAAGTGCTTGATCTATATTTGTGGGTTCTATCATTGAAATAAAGGCTGAATGATTGACTTCTTTGTTCAGTCCAGACCTAGTCCTAACATGCTCACTAGATTCACCTATAATTGAGGAGACCAAACATGTTATATTTAATGAATCTAGAATTTTGGAAGAGACAATTGTTGAAGAGGATGAAATAGATATTAACTCCCAAAAGATTGAGAAAATAAATTTTGAAGAAAATTTAGAAGTAAGAAACCCTAATTAGTGCATCCTGGTTAAGCAGCCATTATTAAGCAAATTGTTCTGGACAATACTTGTATCGGCCAAGACGATAGGCTCAAATCATAAAGAATCAGCCGCCATTATCAATTTAGGTATTCTTTATTTTAAATTATTGGCCCAGATAATCTCCATATTAGCCTGGACGATATAGAACAATTATTCCTAAATTAATTTGGCAATTATGGAAAGCAATTCAAGTTGATTTATACGATCACACCAGTTGGCCAATCACAGAATCGACCGGGCGGCCGATGTCTTGGACAATTGACATCGACCAGAATCTGTTCAGGGCGATGTTCAAGATGATTGTACATGAATTTGAACTAATCATCCAGGAAGATATTGTATCGGCCTGGATGATGTAACCAATTTTCTTTTGAGTCATGATTCATCCCAACTGATTGAGCTTATTTTGTACTGATCGACCTGGATGATATTCCTATCATCCTGGATGATAATATTGGTTCTTGAAATCTTATTTAAAGGACCCAAATTTTCTTATGCAATAAGACCTTGAGTGCTACTGTCTTTACCTGAGAGAGCCTTCGGGGGGGGGGAGAGAGAGAGAGAGAGAGAGAGAGAGAGAGAGAGAGAGAGAGAGAGAGAGAGAGAGAGAGAGAGAGAGAGAGAGAGGAACTTATGAGGGGGAGTTTGTGAGAGGGTTCATAAAGGTTGCCCCAAGCAAGGTTCCAAGTCGCCATCTCCATTCTTCATCCTTCATCCTTGGGAGGTTCTTGGGAGGTCTACTTCAGCAAAAGGTCTGGGTTCTCTACCCGCTTCAAGAGGAAGCAAAAGGAGTCGGTTCTCTCCCGCACTGGGGTTGGTGAAAAGGAGTCTGTTATAAAGGCTTCTCCGCCTAGCTATGGGAGCTAAAGAAGAGACACTTAGTTAGTGTAATACTCGGAGGGTGCCTTTAAGGAGTGGACGTAGGTCAAGGATTAACTGAACCACTATAAATTCGTTGTAATCTTTCTTTATTTTGCTTCCGCATTTTTTTATTTTTTTGCATTCTAATTTCTATGGTGATTTTGGTTTTAATTTTGCATTTTACATAAATTTTTTTTTTTAAAATACCAATTCACCCCCCCCCCCCCCCTTCCCTCTTGGTTAGCCTCGGGATAGTTCTTAAGGGCCTAACATCCCTAACGAACTTTCAAGTGGTATTAGAGTGGGATTCATAAAAACTAAGTTTGAAAACTTTTTGAATTTTGATCTATGGCTAACAATGGAAATTGTAATACTGCGAAAGGGTATTCTATTACCCGACCGCCTTTAGTTGATAATATCCCTTCTGATTTTTGGAAAACTCGCATGTCTACATTTTACAATCATTTGATTATCGTATATGGATGCTTATTAAAGATGGTTATACACCTCCAACTGGAAAATTGAATGGCATTACTGTTCCACTTTCTTTTACTGAATGGACTCTAGATGATAGGGATTTAGCACAATTAAATGCAAAATGTTTGAACTATTTTTTCTGTGCTTAAAAATCGGAAGATTACAAGCATGTTTCCACTTGCACTACTGGAAAAAAAATTTGGGATAAATTGTGTATCACCTATAAAGGTACTAATGAAGTCAAGCAATCCTGTTTGAATATTCTCTTGCATGATTATGAACTTTTCGTATGAAACCTTTTGAATTAATTCTGATATGTATACAAAATTTACTCGTATTATTACTTCATTGCATATATTAGGAAGATAATTTTCTAACTATGAAAAAGTAACAAAATTTTAAGATGGTTTGCCTTCTTCTTTTGATGCAAAATTACTGTAATATATGAATCTAAATATTTAAAATACATATTCGATCGATAACTTACTTGGTTCACTCATTGCTTACGAGCAAAGGTGAACCAAAGAAATCTTGATGCAGGTGAAAGGAAGAAAGAGAAAACGGTGCCATTAAGGCGAAAGATTCGAACACTAACTCTTTCGGGTTGAAAGCGATGATGTTGCTTTAATCATAAGGGTTTTGTAAGGTTTTGATGGGAATAAGTTAAGGGGGAGGGGTGTTATGTTTTTTTTGAGGGGGGATAATAGGGGGTTTGGGGATGTGTAAGGGTTGATGGAATAAGTAAGGGGGGTGGGTTGATGTAAGGGGTTGAAGTGTTTGATGAAGAGTGGGGTTGGGTTGTGTTAGAGTAGGGTAAGGTTTGAGGGGGGGGGAGGAAGTTTGAATGAATTTTTTAGATATAGGAAGGGGTGGTTTGTTGGGGATTAGGTGAGGGTTTTTAATGGGGGGGATAATTAAAATGTAAGTGAAAAAGTGTAGATCAGGAAATAATGATAAGGAGAAAATGTATATTGTGGTGTAGATTTGTTGCTAATGATTGGGAAGGTTGTGAGTTTGGGGGGTGGGACTTTTCTTTAAAATAAGTATTTAAATCAGGCTTTAAGAAAACTTAAATTTTCAGTTCTATCGACTCTATTCAACATATTAAATGGAATCATACAGATTGATTAGTTCAATATAGCATAACAACACTATATAATATATCGAAGCCCATGCAATAAGTTAATTATCAATATGATTTAAGTATTATACAATATAATTAATTCAATTGAATCATCGTTTTGTCCGGAAGATTACCCGTGATTAGTTATCATCCACATCTGGAATCAATTGTATTATACAAAAAAAGGTCATCATACAAAATGATGTTAAATATCAATTAATCAAAATTTGACTATTTAATCAGGGATTAGATTAGGAAACATTTAACTTCTCATCATTCATTACAATAGAGATCATACAATATTATTAGTAATAACTTTTGAATTTCAAAATATTGTCTAATTTATGATTGACAATAGGTTTTTTATTTATATTGATCGTCCCATATGATTAGTGTCATACAATATGATTAGATCAAATTCTAAAAATAAACTTAATGACAAATTAAACACAACTTAATTCAAAAGAAATAATAAGATAGGGATCGTAAAATACATTTAAATAATAAATAAGTTTTTAAATGTCCTAAGCTGTTTATACACCCTTACAGGACTTTTGACTCAATAAATATAAAATAAATAAATCAAATTAGGACTCTTATCAGAAGACAACACTCAATATGTCCTACCAAGTTATAAGTCGATCTTTTTTGTAGGGTGTACAACTATCTGAAATGTTATTGTTCCCACAAAAAATAATATCCATAAATACTAACCGAAAGATATGGTAATAAGGAAAGAAACTTGTTTATCTTCAAAATCATGGGCTTAGGATCCTATTGCTTAATCATTTTTTTATAATGTTGAATGACAAGTGTATGGGCACTATTGTTCTTATCAATTTCCAATTTCAAACCTTTTGAACTTAAAATTCCTACATAATATCAACAAAAACAATTTTCATTGGAATTTATGGCACAAATTAATAACATAACATTCACTAAACAAATCCCCCTGGCTTAATCTATTACTTATTCTCAAGCATGTGATGGGCACGTTTGATTAATTCATTAATCCTTACAAAATCTTATGTTGTAAATGATTAAATATTGGAAAATATTTCACTAATTGATATAAATTGCAATGAGTTAAAGGTCGGCAATTTTAATTTAGAAAACCATTAGCAAACCAACCTAAAACATCATTTTTATTAATATCATATTTAAATTTATCTTTATTTGTATGTGCTGATTAACTACATGGTTAAGTTGAATGATTTATCATTTAGGAATATTCATATTGTAGTTAACATCCACTAAATAAATTTCCCCCTAGCTTAATCTATACTTATTCTCAAGCAATGTGATGGCACATTTGATTAATTCATTAATCCTTACAAAATTTTACGTTGTAAATAAATAAATATGGAAAAATTTTTACTGTTGATGTTAATTATAATGTGTTAAAAGTAGGCAATTTTAATTTAAATAATCATTTGGTAACACCTAAATAATCATGTTTTTTAATATCCATATTTAAATTATTTTCATTTGTTTTTGTAGTGATTACTACATGGTTAAGTTTAAAGATTTATAATTTAGAGAATGTTCATATTGAAGTTAACTTTTACAATTCATTCATAAATATCCATATTTAAATTTATCTTCATGTGTTTGTGTAGTATTAACTACTTCAATTCCCTATTTAATATAATATTAGGTTATTTAGGTATAGAACTCTCAAGTATCAATTTTGATGTTTATGTACTCATTTTCCTTCTATTTTTTATTTATTTTTCTTTTATTCTTTTCTCTTCTTCTTTTTCTTTTTCTTTGAGAGTACCTTAGAAATAATGTTAATAGATGATTTCCTTTGTCTCTTCAAGTAACCTAATTTGATTTAAATAAAGGTGTCTTTGAAATTTCCTAATGCAAAACTAAAATTATAAAAAAATTTAATAATTGATGAGAGTCTAACTTTTCTAATCTTAGTCAGATAATTTAAACAAGTAGTTATGTTCCTTGGTGTTATAGTTGTTAAATTCAATATGAAGCACTAACTTGGGTACAATAACAACAACATCAAACATTTATCCCACTTCATGGTGTTCGCTACATCATTCCTTTTTCTCCATTATTTCCTCTTAAGAGTCAGATTTTCACTTAGATCTAATAAAGAAAGTTCCTTTCAAATATTCTAACCAAGCCTTTTTAGGTCTACCTCTCCTTTCTTAACATAAGCCAAAATAATGGATCTATTCTCCAAACCAAGTCATCAGAAGGCCACACCATTTTATGGGACCAAACCATCTAAGGTGAGTCTCTCTAATTTTATCTACCACTAAAACTACTTCAACTTTTCAAAAATAAGCTCATTTAGTATCTTGTCTCTAAGAGTAAGCCACTCATCCACCTGAGTATCCCATTTTGCAACACTTAACTTATTATTATGATTCTATTTTAATGGCCAACATTTTGTGCCATAAAGAAATGAAGGTCTAACCACCATCTTATAGAATTTTCCCTAAGTTTGAGTAGTACTCTTCTATTACATAACAAGCCAAAATGCATTCCTTGACTTCAACCATCCAACTTGAGTTCTGCTGATAATATCTCCATCTATTTCACCATCACTTGAATAATTACCAAATATATCTAAAACATGTACTCTTAGTAATGACTTGATACATACAAATTCACAAACACCCCACTAGATCTATTACTACTAAAATGACACTCCATTTTTTCAATTTTAAATCTACTCAAATGAAAACCATTTAACTCTAAGGTTGACCTCCATAATTCAAGTTTACCTTAAATGACCTCTTATTCTTATACAAGAAGAATATCATCAGCAAAAAAGCATACACCAAGGAACATCCTCCTACAAATCTATAGTAAGAACATCATACCTAAGGAAAAAAGATATGGGCTTTAGGCTGACCTTGATATAATCCAACTGAAATTGGAAAATATTGGTCAAGCCACCTTGTGTTTGAACACAAGTACAGCTCCAACATATACATCCTTAATGACTTGAATATAAGCATTATTAACCCCATTCTTTTTTAGAACTCTCCATATCACTTCTCT